>AXCO02002974.1:0-25404 GCA_000473525.2 Anopheles melas | reverse complement strand
AAAGACTAGATCGTACCAATTACGAAGACGAATTTATGTACAGCGGAAAAAGCATACATAATAATGTAATAAAAATTCTGCTACTACTACTACTACTACCACTACTACTACAACTACTTCTACAACTAATACTAAATGTAGAAAACGTGTGCAGAAATTTATTTAATTTTAATCCACTGTATTGTTGCTTCAGTGGAAGTATTGTAACTTTTTTAGAAAAATTTAATATCGTGCAATTTTTGAATAACAAAATTTGCGTGAAAAGCTAGGATGTGGCAAAAATTTGTTTCTTTTCAGATTTTTTTTTTCTAATTTTGCAGATATGCTTCATACTAGAAAATGTCATCATTAAAAAGAGGTTTCTTTATGGAACTTATTTGCGTTTCACCATACCATTAAAGTGATTTTAAATATAATCCAAAATCCATAAAGGTCCACTATTACTATACTTTACGATTAAGTATGATGAATTTTGTTGCATCCGTTTCGAATGTAATGCTAATATTAAATCACACCACTCGTTTAACAAACTGTCAATAGAAAATCTGATTATAAAAATCTCATCCAAAAAAGCCTTGCGTGTGGTTCTGATGATTCAAAACACAAACACACGCACAAACACTTACACATGATTTCATATTGCACACATACTCAATTGCTTTGCATTCTTCAGCATGTCCCCATAATTGAATACGCAGTTTTATTGCACTGCAGCTTTTCCATCTTACGATTTGAGTGTCTTTCCTTCTTGTAACAGCTCGGTATGTAGTACAAGCGAGATGGTTCCCGCACAACCGTTGCTTAAAACCATTGATCGATCACAGAGCACTCATAAAAAGCACGAGTCGTCGAGTCAAATGGAAAAGTCATAAAATTACCAAAAATAAATAGCAAATAAACAGTAGGAAAAAATGGTCACAATGTTCTGTTTTATTCGCTATTTTGTTCTCGTTCTTCTGCTTTTGTGGCCGTTGGTTTCCAAATGATGGCAGGAACTGATGTACGACCCGGGCGGTAGAATGCCATCGAGAAATGGTGTCAATAAATTTTCCCTCCGAGCTGTGGCAGTTGGCAATGGTTTGCAAGTGAGACGATGCCTCTCACGCGGTGGGGCGTCCTCGCCATGACCTCCGCCTTCCGAGCGTTGTTCAATTCAACCGAGCCAAAACGCCAGAAAGTCATCGTTGGCATCGTGGCATTTCCATTCGCATCTTCACGGTTTATGTTCGGTTCGATGAAAATTGAAGCCCAAAATGGAGCATATTTTATGTATGGCCTTATACTGTACCGGCTTTGCCAGTGCGTGTGGCAAAAGGGATCCGATGGGCGCTTAACGCAACTTCACATCCGTGTGCCGGCAAGCGCTGCCGGCTCAAGCACGCCATTTATGTCAATTAACGTTGACTTGGTGCTGGTCGCGGTGAGTGACGAGGAGCAGTTGAAAAATCAATTTCCCCTACCGGCGGACGAGCCGGGTACCGGGGTCAGTACGGCAGATGGCTGAGAGTGGATTAATTCATAAAAGGACATGTGCTTAAATATTCGCTGACTGGGAGTGCCTGGGCGTAGCCGGCGGGGCGGAATGAATCGATCAAACGCGGCCATATCGGTCGTTGCTGTATCGAGCCTCGGTGAGTGACACCGATGGAAAATCCACTTCAATGGTAAGAGATTCCAATCACTCATCTCAAGTTCGAGGACAGTCTCCAATGGCAGTGTTCGAAATTGATTTCAACTGTTCCTTCTGCCCTGGGACGACTGGGCGACCACCGCGCCCCGGTTCCAAGTATACACTTTCAACCTGTGACCGGTACGGCAAGCAAATCACCGCAAGCGCTGGAACATTAAATGATGATAAATTACGTTGCTAGTTTCAGATTTAACGCACTACCTACCAGAAGCCAGCACGAACGCCCGGCTCGTCACAAATGCCGAGGGAGATTTTGAATGGAACGCGATGTACCCACTGGTTTTCATTGTGCTAGCATTCCTTACAAACTGCTGAGGTGCGGTGGTTCTTGTGAACATCGACCTTCACGGACCAATTCAATCAGTTTCGCCAACCGTTAAGCTGCATCTATTTGAATAATCAATAGCCTGGTTAGTATCGGCAGGGATCCGGCTGCGAACGACTTGCCTGCTTGACATTCTCCCACCACGTGACGAACGATGTGCCCGGCAACCTTTCAGATTTGATTGGCCCTCGGTTATCATTTATCGTATTTTAGTCATGTCCTAAATCATGCCTAGCTTGCAAAGATGTTGCCGGCGATCGTCCTCGCAAGGTAACTGGTGAAGTGCGCATTCGTTCATAAATATTTATGATACCGGAAATGTGCTGATAATACCAATAATCGGTCAACTTCGACAATTTTGCACGCAAGCTTATGCCGCTTTTCGGATTATCTGGATTTTGCCGGTAGAATGTGATTATCCAAAACTAGGCGAACGTTTCGATGAACAGATGTTTGCTCTAAGACGACAGAACAGATCGGGAAGTAGTTCCGAAGTGTGTTACGTCTATGGTTTCATATGTGTTTCAAAATGCTTGCAGTTTTGCTTGAAGATATTTCAGAGCAAGCTCTGAAACCTTAAGGCCGTTATATGGTTTTCCGTTCTCCTCTATAATTTATCTAAAAACTATTTCTACAATGTAATGTTCTTCGTCTTATTGACGGTTTTGTTTCCAGTGTGATGTTTTAAATAAAAGATTATAGTAGTCCAAATGTCATTATTGGGTTATCGTCAATTTATTATGAAGGATTTTTAAAACGGTGTCTTGTCACTATAATTAAGATAAATGAGAGTCTTAATTGAAATATTACCCAGAGATATTATAAGTTGGGAAAACTATGACCAAATTAAACGCACACACACATACAGTGTAGTGCTGTTTCCCAATCATTGATTCTATCCTTTATGAAAGCGGTATTTATAACATTCATTAATTCCTACACTTTCGTCTGCTTATGAGAACAGCATTTAAGGGCTTCAGCAAATGCCAGTAAGGTTATGACGGTTGATTATTAAAAATAAACGTTCCTTTATGCCACTTGAATGATTTTCATTAGAAAGTATCATAAACAAGACGACCGCAAAGGTTGAATAACGCGCTCAAAACCAAGCATAATGGCAGCTCGGTCAAATATTAGTTTCAATACACCAGGAAACGGAAAAGTGGAGAAATTTCTGGCCCACAATATTGACCGATAAAGGAACGCGCGTTCGTGCTTGCAAAACTTTCTCGCAGGACACACGCACCATGCATTGCGCAAGAGGCACCGCAACTCTCGGCCCTACTCACTGGTTTTCCAACCATCCTCGATCGACCGGATTACGACTACCGAAACGCTCGGAAGAGGCCACCAACCGCATGTCAAACTTTTGCAAGCTGGAATAATCGTGGTCGGGTAATACCTTGCCCTTGCCCAAATCTCAAATGCCCTACCGTAACGAAACAAACATTACGAGCGAAATGAAGGAAGGACACCCCAACGATCAGCATCGGTTCAGCTGCCCGTCTCCCATCGTCTCCCGAAAACGGTACACAATCTGAATGACGAAAGTTTGACCGTTTCGAATATGACTTTGCTCACCAACAGTAGTAGAAGCAGCAGCAGCAGCGGCAGTGCCAGAAGCAAAGGCAACATCAGCAACGTCAGTCTTAGTGGCAGAAAGTGTAACGGCAGTGGTATCAGCAGCTCGCCTCTAAGCAGCTTATGGTACAAGATTCGTCTTGGAAAACACTCACGCACACGGGACAGAAAAGGGAAACGCTGTACGGAGGGACGAATCTTATGGCAATTTGATGTATCGGTGAAGTTGGGCTCGACAGTAATGCTACAGTTTGGTCTTTTTGGCCATTCCGGCTGAAGCAACACAGCAGCGGGCGTTAGCGGGTCGATAAAACAGAAAGCAAATTTATCTTCTTTCTCAGTTCATTTAGCCCGCGCTAAGGCACATGCAGAATGATGGTAATAAAAACTCCAATCTAAATACGTGCCACTTTACAGTGTTCAGACACACTCGTTCTAGAAGCCTGGACAAGGCAGTGATAGATGAGACGGGAAACGGTGGTAGTGAGTAGCGATGGTTTGAAGCTTTCGAACGTTGCTCTTCTTGTTACTAGTTGGGTCGAGTTGGGTGTGTGAGAAGCATACAACTCCAACAAGAAAATGATGCTCTAGAGAGAAGAATTGTTGCTATCCAGCCACCGACCTCGTCCTCACCAGGGAAGGGTACATTAAGGACAGGATCAATATTTTATTATGGATTCAATTCAAACATTTAAACGCAAACGAATGGACTAGTATCGACTAAAGCTCGAACTGCAGAAGCTGGTGAAGCAGTCTCGGGTCACCTGTGTCACGAGTACGTGCTGTAGGGCTGCGTCCAAAGACATGGATCGACAGCCACTTGGAACCCTTGAAGCATGGCAGCTAAGTTACAGCTCGAAAGACCACGGGGGAAGCATCGTGGGGTGAGCACAGTAGGATGAACCCTTTTTCACGTTGACAAATGCAGTCCTTAGTTTTGCATGATAAAAAGTCAATGATATGGAGGGGACAGTGAGTCCAGAGCTTGAGTAAGTGGCTCGTCGGAGAAGGTTACGCTCCAACAGACGCAGACGGTGACTAGGGCGGTCACGGTGCCAATAAGAGATCAATAGTCCGTTGTTGCTTGAAATGGAGAGAGTTGATTGAGTTGGTTCGATGAGAGATTTGGATAGTGCTTTTTATTGGATTTTTTTTCATTCCTAGTGTCATCATCATCATACTCAAGACATTGTTTCTGCCCACGGTGTGATGGCGTTAAACATAAAAATGGACATATATTTTCCGATGCTCTTAATAGGTAAACTTTTTTTTATACATTTCCATACAAAATTGGATATTTACAAATGTTTTTTATATTCAAAAGTTTATCTGAAAATATATATTTTACATGGAATAATCTAGACAAATGTAAGCTGACCTGTGCTTACATTGAATTGACGAGTGTATACCTTTTCTCATTTAATTATCCTAGGTTTACAAAGTCAATATCAGAGTTTCAACGATGTCAACCTTCTTTAATTTCATATTTTAGTAGTAAAAAAATTAATATTTTTTTCAAATAAAATAAAGCATGAAAATTGAAGTCATAAATTTTAAAACAACGTAATTGATTCCAGACTCACCGTGTATTGAAGGTCAAGCTCTTTTCAACTATGTAGTCGCATATCGGGACAGATTGTGTTGCACTTGAAAGTTCGGTATAAATCAGATTCGACCCATTATCAGTGCTTACGTATAACGGAATCAGAACATTTATAATTTAGTAACTTTTAATATTGATTATAGCATATTTCGAGTTGATAAATAATCCGTCTTGTACAAGCTAATGTGTTTATTCGCGGAGCTTTTATATATTGACATATTTTAAGGGCATTTCAAAATGTCAAAGGAAATTCGACAACCCAAAAACATTTTGCAATAAGGCAATTTTATCTATAGTCCAATAACTTATGGCACAATTTGGCCATTAAATCGATGCACAGATTCCAGTAATTGGGAAACAGTAAAAATAAAAAAAAATGTATTACAAACTTCAATGGTAAAATGGTAAATTTAATTCAAAAGTGTCCTAAATTTAAAATTAGATACAATTAAATTAAATTTACTACAATCTTTCCTGCAACTTTGCTGCAGCGGTAGAAATACAAAATTCATAGATTCTGATTGTTTTTACTATCACACAGACTTATTGGATTATCAACACGACCTTAGGTTACAAAATGTCCTTCTCCATAGCGATGAAGATTTCATTGTCCCGCAGATGTTTGCGAATCGGGTTGCGTGTATGTGTATTTGTGAACGATCGAGCAAAGTAAAGTTGCTATCCACAATGGCACTCCGACCAACGCTCCAATGAAGCTGATGCAAATACACTGACGCAGCACGTGACCATAGAATTATCATAACACTCCTGGTCCCGTGTATTGGCAGAGGTATGAGCTCGTTTACAAAAGCAGACTCCATGACGGCGCTAGTTAGTGCCGTTCCAGGACACTCTTTGTGTGTAGTAGCGTGTCGGGGGTGGGCGAAAAAAAGGCTAGAGAAGCGATTATGCGCGCGGGGCTGTAGCGACACGGAGAAATAAACATAATTTTTCATTGTCACACTACATGCTCCCGCAAGCACGTGCAAGAGCCTTCCGAAGCGGAATATGTGTTGTGTTTTGCATGTAGGTGATATGTGGAGCGTGCTTTAATTTCCGCTTTAAGTTTAATCCGCTTTTTCAAGCTTATCGAGCGGGTATTTTTTTACTCCAGTCTAGTTTGAAGCAGCGACCGGTCTAGGTGTAGAGATGAGCTCATTGTCTTACACAAAATGTAAGCCTATTTTTGAAATAAATCCAGAAATTTTCGTTTGGAATTATTCCACATCCTTGCCTTTCTGGGGTTAAATTAATAACTGTAGAATCTTAAAAGCACTCAACAATCGTGCATGCGGCGGGCATGCGGGAGAGAAAATATAGCCACCGATTTTTTGCAAACATTACAAAATTTGACCACATTGTGTGTGGCCACTGACCCGAAACGAGGATATTCACGACAAAACAAGCATACCCCTTTGAACGATGGTAGCCACACTACGCCATCTTTCTTTAGCTAAACACGCTCACACGAACCAACTCTCAGAGCATATTAATTTAAAAACAACCGAACAAACGTCGTAAGATAACGCATAAAAAGGCACACTGTGCCAAACCGGCAGCATCATCCTAACTTATCGATTGCTGCCTGCCCAGCACAGTCCAACATCTACGAAGAAGAGAAAGTTTAGGACTTTTAAAGACCATCCAGTCAACCGGAAGTAGCGGAGAGCTCACAGCATCCCAAAACCGAACCAAACATGGAAAGGACCAGGATTACAAAACAGTTTGGCATGCACTTGTGTTTTCGGCTGGCGGTGCACTTTTTGCAACCCTCCCCCTCCTCCACATGCAATCAAATTGCCTTACCAAGCTTTCCGTCTCGGCACAATCCTAGTCCACGCTGCAGCCAGCACGACTGGCCGTTCGCCAGCAGTGACTCAAGAGCTTTAAGAAATAAAATTAATCATACTGCAAAGCAAAAATAAAGAGCACACATAAAGCTGTCAGCTTCAGTCAGCGGCAATCGAGCAAACGGGGCCGATTTTACGAAGCCATTTTGCTTACAAAAGCTTCTACCACGAGGGGGGAAAAAGCGAAGATAAAAAACCACACATTGCCACCGTACCGCAGTGAATGATCTTATGTGCTGTTTGCGTGAACAGCAAATGAGAGGTGCCGCTTGTTCGACACGGGCGTTTAAGTTTGCAGACAAAGAATAATTTAATTATGCTCGGAATGAAGTTGTGCACCAAAGCGAAAGAAACAACGAAAGATAGAGAGGGCAAGGGTTATGGTAACCATTACAGCGGTAATACAGATGTCATACATCGTGACAGCACCTTTTGCCGAGGCGGGTAGTTTAATGCTCGTAATTCATAATACAGCAACACAAAGCAAAGAATTCCCCGAAGGACAATCATTGGGTCGTTGGGGAGGGGTTTGTGCGAAATGAGGCACATGCCACGCTCCAAACGTGCCGGAATACGGGCATGCAGAGCTACGTGATCTCGTTAATCCCGGGTGAGCATTCACAGTTCTAATTAGAGTTTAAAAGGTCTATCGACACACCCTACATGCACAGACACACACACACATATGTATATATATATATTCACAAACATGGTGGGGGACGAGAATGTCCAGCCCGTTTAATTGCTTTCGGGTGGAAATGTTAATGCATTCTTAATAACCTCGCATGATACGCGTTGTAACGGGAACAATGATGATTTACCAGAAGGTAAGTCTAGATAGAGAGTAGCATAAGTAATTTGTAATTAAATGAACTGTCAGCTGTGATGAAGTAATCGCATTGTCGAATCATTAAACTAACTGATATTGGATAGTAAACTGTCCGAGCACGGTTATCATTTTAAATACGCTCATCGCCAGTGCATTGGGGGGAGTTCAAACCATCGACGAAATCGAGTTTTCCTACCCAATGCTTTGATTATTTCGCATTAATCGAGCCACAAACATGTTTGATCATTCTTTCCCGATACGCCGATACGAGTAGCTTATCGGGAAAGTTTCACTTCTCCTCACGGCACCATCAAAATGCCATTCCCATCGACACATATTCAACCCTAGCAACTTCGTCTTTGTGAGTAAACTTTGTGCACATTCCACCTAAAAATGATATTTCCCAAACGGGGAGCATCCTCACGAACCGACGGCGTCCCTCGTACATGGAAAAGGTAAAACATGTAGTACAAAGGCGACAAACCAAACTGCTTCGCACACGGCTTCTATCGCACTGCTCGCTCCATACGCTCGGTCCATTTGTGGGGCAAAAGTTGTGGAAAAGTCATTAGTAAGTGCAAGGTTCAGCGTGTTAATTCCAGGTGACATAACCATATTACTTGCTCTACCCATTGTGTGCCGGGTCTTCTACCGCCAGGAAAGACTTCATTAGTCATTGACGTTAATTGGTAGTGACATTGTTCCTCTACGGGGTATTAGCAGAAAATGAAATAATTATGGTTTAAATTAAATTCTATCAAGCAGCTTTCAGCGACACACAAATGCATTGGTCGAGGTGCTAAGGGAGGCGGTTGTGTTCAGAGGTAGTTAATTGATAGATACTCAAACTCCGACCGGCCAAATCAAAGTGATTCGAAACGATTGTTCTGCTTTTGCTCAACGACATACGAATGCATGTGCGCGTGTTTAGATTACGTGTAGGTTTGTGTGGAATTTAGGCGCCAAAAAATCCTTTACAATGATAAGTCACAAATGTCACAGCAAATGGGACAATGCATTCGAAAAAAAAAACACCTAAATTATAACGGTACTGCGTAATTGTTGTTTATTATTCGAGACATTTGGATTGTTACCTTTTACACGATATTTAAGACGAAAAACTTGTTCATGCTTTACCCAGAAATGGTTTGTAACCAACGATATTCATTTGCAAAAATCGGCCCCATAGTACACTCTCGTGAGTGACGATATAGCTTCGAACGAGAATGAGTGCCATCTTGGCAAGGGGATGAAAATGAATACAAACTGAGTTATTGAGCACAGGAGGGCCATAGTGTGATTTTATTGAACCACAACATAATGTTAACAGTTTCGCTTTCAAAACAATCACCCAAAATGAAACCAGGATCAATCAACTCCGATCAAATACTAATAGCTAAGTCACGATTCTGATTTTGCGGCTAACCATCATTTTAATAACCACTTACTTTGCCATTTAATGCTGATAATAGATCGATACTAGTCTAGCAATGGTAGATGGGAATGGTTGTTAATATGTTGCCAAACGCTATCATCTGTCGCTATCAATAAATCTCGACCGAGGCGAGGCACGCATTAATTGCAGCACCGGAAGCAAAAATTAACGCTTAACGAATGATGTTTTGGCTGTTAAAAATGGCCCATCAATCATATCACCCTAAAACCGGATCCCTCAATGGCACACAAACACACACAGTGCTGACAGGATAATCCACCCATCCTTCCTGCTTGATTAAATCCAGTTTCATGAGCTTTCATGATGCTTCAGCGTACGATGTGATATCGGTGCTTTGCGGTGAGCATGCATTACTACGGCACAAACAATGACATGCAAGTGATGTCTTAAATATTTTACTACCGCTTTTCCTCCATCACGAGTGTGTGTGTGTATGTGAAATTCTGTCGGGGCATTAGATCAATTTGTTTGCGTGATGATAATTATTTTACGACGTACATGGCGTTCCATTTTGCACGCATTACGCAAATGTGAATGATGGAGATACGTAGTATTTATATATATGAGTATATGTGCATGTGTTGGTTGGATTGCCTGATTTCACAGCACATCCGGAGTTGGAGGATTAACATGCCATAAAAATTATCATCATTTGGGTATGGGCACAGTGTGCCTGGTTGGGAAATGGCGTATGTGAAGATTAAAACCTTGACAGCATCATCATGTTATTGGGTGGGATGCTTTAAATTTTATGGTTGAAAAATTCGATAAAATTAAATATAAGTTACGATGCTCTTAATCTCTAACACAGCTTGTTTCTATGGAATATTTCACTCAAAGCGATTGAAATATATATGACAGCAAAAATGGTTTTGAGTTTAAAATAAACGTTATTTAGGTTAAAAACTAAAAATGCTTTCAGCTGCTGGCTTTTCATACAGTAATACAAAAAAACAGTCGATCTAGCGGTACAGTCGCCAACTCTCCATACTAAACCACATGTCCGCCAGCATCCCGTATGGGCCGTACATATCCCGTATGGGCCGTACACCTCCATACAAAGCATTGACTATGCTGCTTATGTGTAATCAATAAGTCGCTGATAGTACAGCCCATTGGTGGTAAAGGCAACGGTTGTGGTGCCATATGAGAAGAAGAAGAAGAATAAAAAAAGGTGTAAATATTGGTACAGCGTGCTGTAAGTGCTAAAAACCAGCATTATTTTGTCATGTATGTTATTTTAAGTATAAAATTTATTGATATGCTTTTTAACACAGATTCATTCAGATGTTTTGCAATTCTATAGTTATTATGTTTTAGTGCTTTTTTATAGGATGGATTCAATAAAACACATATCTCATTGTGTAATTTGAAAGTTACGCGCTTGAAGCAATATCGACACTTTCGAAATACTTCTAACAATACTTAACTTCTTACTACGAATTTCAATCGAGCACGTTTCTACAAATTGCAATTTATAAATTACAAAATCATCAATTTTATTTTATCAATTTCAACTCCATCAGTTGTCAAATGTACTTATTGGTGGCTACATTAGATTATCCTCCGGAAAACTTGCGCAAATTTTGTAATGGCCATTTTCTTCTGACACTTTCAACTAGGCTCAAATTCAAAAGTTTCAATTTCAGCCCACGTAAAAGATACAAATCTGAAGTAATCATTACACAATACTCACTCGCGTCAAACCTTTCATCCACCAGAGCAATTTTGAGTTGAAATACTGTCAAAACAAGTAAGCTTTGAGAAAACTGTCCATCATTTTGGTTCAAGCTCAGTGGAGTTTAGTAAGGCCCAAAAGTTTTCAAACATGGTTCAAAAAGATTCGAAGAAAGATGCTTCAAAATAATATCGATGTTGGGCACAGACCAACCACAGGCCTTGACAGCAAACAGATAGCAGTGTGAATGTTTAAAATTTTGAAGGATTAAATTGAACGAGAGTTAAGATAGTCTTGAAATACTTCCCAAACACCACTTTATCCACTACCAACATTCACACTGCTGTGTAGGAAAAGATAGCCCACCGCTTTGTTTACCCATCTTCTCTGACGCGCCAATCGTACCAGCATAAATGTGGCTCGCCAGCATTAAAGTATCTCTTTAGCGTGAGTGTGCCCATTTCATTAGGCACATTTGTGCCGCACAATTTCTTTATATTCCTTTGTCAGCCAGTGGCTTCTGGGAAGCAGTGAAAACCGCTTGAAAAGTGGTTTCAGTCTTTGCAAAACATTTGCCTATGAATGGGTGTACTTACGCGCCAAACTTTAGCCCGCACAGCACAAGTCATTTTCAGTGAAATATCAATTCCCACTTTGGCGTTCACGCCCCGAAACACATTTCGGCACTCTCAACCCTTTTTTGGCCTTTGAAGTGAGCCCGTCGATCTTTAGAAGATGATTTTTCACTTCGCTCCGATTGTGGCTTATCGGTCCCGGGAGAATTTTGTCCCTGAGTGTACTGCTATACGGTCACGGGGTTGTTGAGAGCTTTTCTTTTTTCCTGCCATTGTAGGATCATTTATAAAGGGATGGTCGGTTCATGCGATACGTAAGGAATTTGCATTTACGACATATCGACAAACACGTTTTACTACCGTAAGTAAAGTTATATTACTTTCTTAAATATCGGTATGCTGAACTAGTCTAAATACATGTTTGTCTGACTTCGGTTAGTCACATACTGTATAATATTCAGTTCAATATGATGTTTCAGCACAATATATCCAGGCAATCTGTGATGAGAATTGACGTGTTTGAAATAAAATATACCAGTTTTAAAATAACTTGGTAAGGATTTTAGAAAAAGTCTGAGATTTATACACAATTTGCATATAAAACAACATTTTTAGCTACGTTTTTCAGCCACCTGAATTGTTAATTGAAAACAATCCTGCGCTTGTGTAGGTTGTCTTTATAATTCAATTTTACTACCCCGAAACCCACTTCCTAGTTATGCCTGGCCTGAAAGCGACAAACAAAAAATTGCTAAAGCAAACTACATAATTAACGCACAGAACGAAGTACCCGAACGGACTACCTGTCAAAGCATAATTTGGGACGATACAGTCCTGCCCTGTTTACGCATGCAGGACACCTAAGCACGGATATCACGAAGGTTTTGTCCGATGGAACATGTAGATAGAACGAAAACTGTCATAAAAAATAGGTTAGCTTATCGGTTTACCTCTGCTTAAATCTGTGCAGAAAAACCGGAAACTCCCAGCAAGTGAGACAACGCGTTTTTGTGAAAGGTTTCCGCAAGCCGTACGCCGAAAAAAGAGAGCCCATATTCCCATCTGTCCCATTTGTGACCCATCGGTTCAATTTCATAAAGGCTCATGCGAGTGTATTTAAACGTACGTACCAGTAAATAATGCTATACAGGTAACCGCAAAACACATACGCGTTTTTGTACACACAGTGCAGTTTCCATTTCATGGATACGTGTGGCAATGATTTAAAAAAGTTTGTATAAAAATTTTATCCTTTATTTCATAGGTTGAAACTAGTTTGAATTGTTATCGAGGGTTTTTCAAACATGAAGGAATTCAATTGTAGTTACCAATGTAGGTGTTTAGTTGAAAATGTAGGTGTTTAGTATTTGTGTTTTAGTTGAAAATGATTTACATACTTGTATGTCCCGTTTTACAATGTCCTTAGATATGTATGTACACTGCCTATTTGTGCTTCATTATCGATCGATCTGCATGTTGGCTTCCCCCTAGCCTAGGGAAGGAATTAACCACCAACCATGAATTTAACATACGTTAAACTATGAATAACTGAATGTGTTTTTAAGTTCCTGCTTGATTTAATGCCCGGCTGTGCTATCCCTCCACGGACCCATGGTGGTGCTGCGTCCGACAAATGATTAATGTAAAGAAAACGAGCAAATCGTACCGGCGGCCATCGTCTCCATCCAACCAACTTCTTTCGACCGAAGACAAATGTTACGGAAAGTTTGCTGTGCTTGATCACATGGTTTAGAAATGCAAAAGAATGAAGCAGTTCGAGCTACGCAAAAATTGCCAGCATGATGCAAAGAAAGCTTTGGACGGGTAAGCATAAGCTGGTTGTTTTCTTCGGCAGCCCGTCTTTCGTTTGCTCGTGGCTGTGCGGCTTCAGCAGTGTCGTAAAATCGTTCGCCGACTTGAAGACAATTGGATTCTGCGGAAATTTTTCACCAAGGCAATTAATCATGCAGAAAATCACACCCAGAAGGTTAGTTGGTTGACGATGAATTGGCACACTGTGAACCGCTTTCTGTCACCGTCGGATGCCAAACGCTCCACAGTACGTCACGTCATCGGCATCATCATAATCATTATCGGTGGCTGTACGAGCGTAATCATCATTATTTGGTCATTCCATTCGATATTTTCCTAGGGTTCTGGAACCCGGGGTCAATCTAGCCATGGTCTCAAGACGTTTGTGACGTTGACATAATTTTGCTTTCTTTCATTAATCACGGTCATGGTCATGCTTGCTTTTGATTTTTCATTTATGGTACAATTTTCTTTTCTTGTGTCAAATTTTACATCCTATCAATTTGTATGTTAAATTTAATTGAATGATCCTGAGACTAATAAGTAGTATTTATCATCTGATTGTAAATTTTCATAAATTGTAAACTATTTGCTTTATTTATAGCTTAAATCCACAAACACGAAGCACCTTAGACCATAAAAACTACAAGAAACGGGCGAATTACTGAACACGCATGTAGTGAACTTTATGTTTCGCACCATGATTCTTTAAACCATACCTTCTCTATTAATAATAAGCACACAGAATCCAATTAAACCAATGTAACAATTTAAAATGCTGTTGTGTACTGTCATTCATACAATCATTTGTCATGCTTAATAAGGGCGATATGTTTACCGGCTGATGGTTTTTTTTTGTTTTTCATGAGAAACGGCCAGTTCTGCTTTGCTTTGCTGATGTTATTAATGCATAAAGTCTGCATTTTGCACGAGGTAAAAAAGGCGACCGACTGCGGTGGAATTATGTGGTTGACATAATTATTTATCATTGGTACGGCTTATGGCGTTATGGTTTACTGACAGAATGAGGTACTGACAAACGATCTAGTGGTTATTAGTCGAATGTATTTAGTGTATTTTATAGAAGCTAAATTATTTTTTTTGTGTGGTGTGATTTGTGGAGCTTGTTACGATATGTATGGTTTTATGCTTTTTTGTACGAAATACGACATTATAATTGAGTATCAATTTGCAATGTTGCAAGTTGAACTGTGTTATGCTGATTAAAATAAAAAAAAATACTGAATTACTTTGAAAGAATTTGAAAGAATCAATAAAAATATAAATAATTACTAACACAATACATTACTAATCATTGAAAAGAGTTCAAAATTATATGTATGAACAATATATTTTACGTTCCACAGTGCGGATTGACATTCTCATTGATCTTTATTGATTCTCAATCCAATTCTTGCTGCTTCGCATTTGAGTCGTGTGTACGCCTCACACACCTTCGCAGTTGTCCTGCCGATGATGTCGATGTCATCCACGAAGCCAAGAAATTGGAGAGATCGTTAGAGGATCGTGCCACGGATGTCGTGGTCTAGCCCTGCGCCTCGAATGACTCCTACCAGAGCGATGTTAAACAGCAGACAGGAGAGTCCATCACCTTGCCTCAGACCCCTGTGAGATTCGATCGATTCCGACGTCAAGTTCGGTACTCTCACTTTTCAATTCACCCCGTGCATGGTGGCCTCTAACAGTCGGATCAACTTCCCAGGGAAGTGGTACCGCTGCATGATGTTCCATAGCTCCTTCCGGTCTATAGTGTCGTAGGTCGCTTTGAAGTTGATGAACTGGTGGTGTGTTGGGATCTGGCGCTCTCGGCTCTGCCGTAGGGGATCTGTCGTACTTTTCTGGAGAATTTGCCGTACAGTCGGTGGTGGCCTATCAATGAGCGAATGTGCATGTTGAGAATTCGTGGTACTTACTTATATGTCTTGAAAACCTGTGTAGGTCAGCATAACCGTGAAGGTCGTTATGCCAAACAAAAGAAGTAGAAGGAATATACGAAAATGTTTTCTATGTTCTGCTGAGTGTGGACAGCAGCCAACCACTCTTCACTCATTAAAAGAGAATTCATTTTCATTCAGTTAAATTCATAATCAATTGCATAAACAAAGCATACACGATGCTATTTATATACAATTGTGAGAGTAATGACAACAAGTTTTTGCTTGCTTCAAATGACATCGGCTTTGTGTGCTTGGTGGTGCCCAAAACGCGACTACACGACCCGACATGTTTTTGATGGAATGATTTCAGTTTTTTAGTTTTCACCTGGAGTTTTATGTTCATTCAGTGCATAGATTCAGCGCAGTGAAACGATTAGTTTAAACACACTTTAAATAATTTATCATCATTTAAATGATGTAGAATGATTGTATTACCATAACCATTAAAAAGAAATAAATTTTAATGTTTTACATCCGCAGCTTGGCGTGTTCCACAGCATCAAAAACGCATCAATAAATATTGTTGAAATAACTCAAACTTCTGCAGCGCTTTAATCCTCTTTAGTCGGTCAAGAACTTCTGGAGGAACGATGATGCATCTCAGAAAGTTCTTCTCACATACCCAGGTACAGCTTTCTTAGATTGAGTGAGTTGACGATCCCCTTTTCCCCCCTTTACTTTACCGATCATTGTTATCCTAACATGGACATATCTCGAACACAAACGTCTAGCAATATTTTACACCGCAAATGATTGCATGATGAAATATTCTCCTCACGTTACATTCATCCTCTCGCCAGCATTTACATCCGCATACTCGCACACCATCGTCCTTTTGGTAAGACTCTCTAAGCCTGGCCCGGGGGGAATATGAATGATAACTTCACCCAGCAGCACATGATAGACCATAAATCTGGATCGAAGGTTGAATGCACAGCATGCGAACGAGCTGTGTGGTTTAATTTGCAACTTTTGCTAGAACTCTTGTGGGCTTTTGGTTGACCACTGAATGTGCCGATGCTAGTCCATCAGTGTCGAAGAAGCTGGACAGAGCACGATAACTTGGGTGCAGAAGAATTGAACTTATAAACAATGCTGGAAAGGAAAACATTGCCAGCTAGGAGCGTTACGAGACGACACGGCGCTTATGCAGCAACGTATCCTATTTGTTCGGAATTTCAATGATTTCATATTCTACCCTTAGCTATGGATGAAATTATTCATAACTTACAGGAAAAATGGTCAATTATTTACATTTCTAATGCATCAAGAGCTGCTCAGTCGAATTGAGTTTAAATGAGATCAATAATTCGTAAATCTTCCAGCATAAAGCATTGGGGACAGAATTATGCGTTTTTGGGAATCGAACCGATGAAATAATATTTTAGCTTGTTTCATTCTAGTTTGCAAGAAATCAAACCTTTCTTTTCTGTGATTTGTTGTATAACTTTTCCAAATAAAACGAAAACATATAAAACTCATCATTACCATCATCAGTATCAAATATGATTCAGGCAAGCTTAAAGCGTATTTTGTCAAAGCCAACACTTCTTCCGAGGCGGACGTCGAGGCGAGCTGTTCTCCAATTTCTTTTAATTATACGTTCGGTAAGGAAAATTAATAGTTCTTCATAGTGAAACTTTTTCCATTTGCTTTTAATTTCAGCAATCACCTTTTGACCAGCAGCCGCTACCGTGCCCTGACTGCTCATGGAATGGGAAGCGCGCAAGGGGCAAAAGCGATGAGACTAACAAAGCAAGCAACAAAATGCTCAACTTCAGTTCAGTAAAATGCATTTGTAATTAGCGCTGAAGAGGCAGGATCAGGTTGGCTCCGAACCGAAAGACAAGCACAAAACAAGTACTACATAAACAGGCCACCGAAGGATAATAGTGTGTGTGTGAGAGTGTGTGTGCGCCGGAAAGCTAGGCAAAGGAAATATGGCAGTCATCACAGAAAAAGGTATAGAATGGGTGAAATTGGCGGAGACCATTGAATAGGGTCCGGTCTGGTGCTGCTCGGCTCAAACACTGACGACTCAAACCGATCCATACAGCTCATGCTTTTCTACACTCCGGTGTAACGTTACAACTTACAACCGCAGCGAACGTTCGCGCGTTCGCCATTCAGTCTGCGATTCCGACTCATTACCCTTAAAGGGTAATTTTTTTGGCTCTATATCTCGTTTGCATTTTTTTGTCGCAAGACGTATTCGCTTATGATTGTACGCCGTGAATGGTTTGAGGCGCAAGCAAAAAATACATCGTCCCATTTATTAAGAATCGCACACTCTTAATGATGCAATCTGTAATGACGGTTTTGACGGTAAAACATAAGGGGGTTTCTGAGTATGTATTTATACTGCGAACAAACCGTCTCGTCGGTTTATGTTGTTGTTGTTGATAACTAATCAAATGTGTAGTTCACTTTTCATATGATGTTTTTTTATTGCGGTACTTTTAATACGTTACATTTAATTTTAATATATTATTGTAAATTTTATTTTTTGTTGTTTTTTTGTAAGAAGATAACAATTTGTTTGGTCAATTTTAATAGTTTAATATTGTCTGTAAGTAGATTTTTGGCTATGTTTTCAGCATATACCTTTACTATGCAGCGAACCTCAAGAGAAAGTTTGTACCAAATCTTTTTAGTCTCTGCATACTTCAAACCATGGTGCCCGCTTGTGAGCTCAAAAATATTAAATAATTCATCTTTTGCAGGGAGCCTGCTGGCAACCACCGAAAACTAAGAACGCCCAGTTTGACGATCTTAAGGTATTTTGTTGATAAATGAGTAAGTAACCTTCCACGTTGGAGCAAGCGCAAAACCCATTCTTCACTGTGTTGTCCCAGTTAAGGGCTTGCGTGGAAAAGTACCAGGCGTAACCAAATTCCAAAGAATGTATATGCCCGGCAAGGCAAAAGTATGTTTTTATTGAAATTGGTTTCTGTTGTTTCATGTCTCGTACGCTGTGGAGCGAAATCAGTTTACGGAATAACAATGGTGCTGCGTACAGTTTCAACAGGAACAAGTATGACCATATTTTGACATTCATTTAGGAGAGAGCGTTGCGAAATTAAGTTACAAAATTGATATTGCACTGTACAGAAGCAAAAACGTAAAGTTTGATTGAATGTTGAGGCTTTCTTTTTGGGAAATATTTGAAAACTTAGGTTTTCAGACATTAAACAATATTTTTATACACAGGCCTAATAGTTTTTAATCGCTTATATTCTATTTTAATTATGAATCAATTTTGACAAAAAATGAACCCCAAACGCGACCAGGCAAAGACGCGGAATAAAACTGTTTAATTAAATAACGTGTTACTTTTTTTTCAAACAATTGAATTAAAAATCCAAGATATTAACAATTTAGCACAAGCTAGGTAAATAGTTTTTAGTTACTATTTTCTATAAAATGTATTGGAATGTTTGAAATCAAATATGACAAAGATACGCGTATAATAAATGAGTAAAAAATGTACAACATCGAGCTGGAGTCATGTTTTGCTGTTGATTATGATAAATTATTTAAATTAAATGAACTTAAAAACAAACTTCACAAACATTCGCTTTACGTTTTACCCTAAATGCTGGACGAAAAGCTTACAACAAGGCCCCTTTTATTGTTTTCATAAAAATTCTAAGCCGATAAAAATACTTCAATTAGACCATAATCAGCAAGTTAACGTTAGGTCCGCTGCGTACGGTGCCCGTTATTGGGCAGATGGTTAACCGCGTTATATATCCGTTTGCCTTACCCACAGCCACAGTCTGTATTACGAAGTTTAACTTTATGCTGTATCGCAGCGGGACCTACTTGTGCTGATCCGTTTCGACCTCTTCTTCTCTGGCCCCTGCTGCAGTGTTAGGGAGGAGGAACGTGGCGCGTCTGAGTCCTAAGCACAACGGTTTCAGCCGGGGTGAGCTGGAATCTGTTTAGAGAGGATTATTTAATTGCTATATTTACGAGCTCATCGAGAGCTTACGACCGCGGCAGAAGTTTCGTGCAGTTTTATGCGCAAATGAACCACCAACTGTCGACAGGGGAATACTTATGGTACAATCACTACCCTTTGCAATGTTTTTTTTGCTTCTTCTGACTAATCTTTCTATCCTTAAAGACAGTAAAGCGGCAGGATACGTGAGACAGTATCTTTGGCAAACTTTTCCGTTCTACATTTCAGAAAGCAACGGAGGGTTTCGATAATTTAAGCTGTGCAAGAAATATGTGCGTAAAGTGGGTGCTTTCGTTTTTAAATTGAAGGCAGAAAAGTTGTGCCGCATGGTTTGTGAACTGGACGGCAGTAAGTACCGGCTGTATTGTCAGTATTATGCTTGAAGCATTGTGAAGCTTAAAAAATACCAATTATAAATACGAGTAGGTAGCATTAATAGACCTGTACAAATGTGTTTCGACCCATTGGACAACAAATATTTCCCAAGAACTTGCATGGCAGCAAAACTAGCATCATCAAAAAGGGACACGACTGCAAAAAAAAAACTACAAATGCCAGAAGAATGCAATATGATTTTGTGGTTTTGTTGACATTGTTTCATCCATCTCATTCCAGCGTAGCATTTCTTTGTGTTACATCCACTGCACTGGAAAGAAAAATTATTTATTTAAAGGCAAAAAGGTATCCCGGCTCACAGGAGACGATAATCCATCTTCCTTTACCAAAGGAAACACCTGTACCATGGTGACGAAATGCTCGTGAAAGCATTCGCGTCCTGTCAAGCCCTGACGGGCTGGGCTGGTGGTCACTCATGGTGTTCAGTGGTTTTGTCCATTTCGCTTCCGTTGCTCTCGGCGAAGACTTTGTAAGGAAGGGAAGCTATTTGCTTCCCACCACAACGACACTCACCATTACGTCCTACCATTTGGTACAATTTTGAGTTTTGTGGTTTTTTACTTTCCTCCCTAGTTTTGTTGTTGCTGTTTGTATTTTTTTTTTTGCTCATTGCTACACCGCTGAATCAAGACAATGATTGTGCTCCAACGAGTATTACACTTGTAAAACCCCCGGATCTCCGGCTCCGCGCGTTGCGAGTTCATTTGAGCACTGTAGGTTTTATTTGCCAGACCCTCGTCGCCTGGCGGATATGAAGTTTTCAGCTCCAGTTCTTCGTAGATGTGTGTGTGTTTGGTGGGGGGTGTTTTTTCTTTACTTTCTCCATTCTTCTACCACTATTGCTACTGATGTTTTGTCGCACAGGTACTACACGGGTTAGATGCCGGCTTGATCCTACCGCGGCGCTGTACGAGTGGCAACGCTACGGCAAACGTGTTTGTCGCTCCGTACCATAAAACTCCCATTAGGAAGTAAAATCGTGGGAAAACGGAACACGCGGCCGATGCGACCCCGCTTTGCCAGTCACGGGATAGTGTGGTCGACATAGTGTAGTAGTTATAAATCTTCCCAACCCTGAAGATATATGGCGTACCGTTTGCTGACGATCGGAGATTACTTCCTTCTGTTCGCGCGGGCTTTGCCAACTTTTTGCCCACGGGTACGGGTTGCTGGAATGCCGTGGAAAATAATATACACATTAGCAGGGGAAGTGCAGTTTTTTACATAAATTAGATCGATGCCTTTAACAATGCTCATAAACTGTTCCGAAGAAAATGTTTGCTATAAACAAAGCAGCAACAATTTATAGTCTCATTTCGCGAATCGTGTGAATTACTATTACAAAAGACGCCTAAGATCTTATAATGTTTTTTTTTTTACATTATGAGCACACCAAATAAAGGAAACAGAATATATGTCATAACTATCGGAATGCTTGTTTTTCACGACGCAAACGCAATTGCGCAAAAACAAACCCTATTTTCCCTACACTCGCTCTTAAGTCGACGTCCTCTGCTGTCACTAAACAATCTCAAGACAGAAGTATATACCAAACAGCAATTAAAGACCCTCGAAATGGTGAAACTTATCGAATGGCTCTAAACTCACTTAAGCCTCGCCGTAGCGTCCGGTCTGGCGAGAGTCCCAAAAAAACATCGAACTCTAATTTGATTAACACGTTTCTATTATTGAACATTGTGCTCAGCCAACCGCACGCTAATTCAATTACAAAGTTTGGTCCTTGGGAAATTTGTGCGTAAATTAAGCTGCTTACTACAATGGTCCTTGGCATCCATTATTGAAATCCATAGACGTTCGCCTCAAGCATTTACTGCAGCGGCATCACATTCACTACCCTGCGATTACCGCTTCAAGGGCGAAGGGTGAAAGTTGACTTTCTTAGGTCTAAATTGTAATAAGTTTACCAAGAAAGTGACTGCAAAGGTACGGGCGTTCAGTGGAATTTGAAACGCAGCTCGTTCATACGTTCTATCCATCACGCTTCGTGTCTCGTCAATTTATTTTTGTTTTTGTTTCGTCTTCCCGGTGACGGCAGTTAAGTGGAAAGTGTTTACATTATCTGTTTATGTTGTTACAACCGATCAGTAACCGATTCCGTGCTACAATTCTCAAAACGAATGTTAAATGACAATGGCTTCGAGAATGTTTTGTCTTTGATTAAATGTGAATTTGCAACTTTAAGTAAAACCGAAAAAATATGATTCAATACGATACGACTAATGGCAGCAAACACTCGATAAGGATACGCGAGAAAGCTATTTTATATTTTTTATTGTCTCAACACAGAATTGCTTTTTGAATAAAAAAAAAAGGTAAAGGCAATTAAGGTACGACAACAAGCCGCTTACACGCTGAAACTCGTTTTTAAATTATGAAAACGTCCAATTTAATATGACAACTTGAACCGGTCCTGTCGACACAAAAAAAAACACAAAAGTGTATAAAATCAACCCAAGGCCACAGGATACTTCAAAACCAACTCGCTTGCGGAAGGTAATTATCGTCCCTTTTATTTATTTTGTTTTGGAAGCTTAATTCTACACCACTCAACCGAGCACTTTCGGGGGTTCTGTGCTGATGCTTTTTTTTTGGTTGTAGTTGTTGTCGTTGGTCTTTTGTGCTGTACCTCTAGGTTATGGTTGCTGTGGTGATTCTAAATTAAATTGAACCATCCAACCGTACCGACCGATCCGAGTCGATCCAACACCTGCCCACCTGGTCTGTAAGTGACCAACGCAGCGTGTGCGAGTGGTTTGCATTCCAACGCAATCCTTTTGATCGGTGGCAAGGAGGGCGAAGCTGCCAGCTGCCAGCAGGAAATCATGATTTAATTAAGCACAATCACGAATGTTGGTATGGCCGGGGGAAGGGGCAAACATTTCCCAAATTGATTCCTTGTTTGTTCCGGCATTTGTTCGTTCGTTCGTTCGTTCAGTCTTTTTTTTATTGTTATTTTCCTCCATTTGTGTTGGCTCCGTTTCCTGTTCCGGTGTGATCTCAGTTTCGTTGCTGGTCGCAGGTTCTGCGTAAAGCAGCTTGTTTCCCAGCATTCGCAAAACCTTCATCAAACGATCCTTCAAAGCTTGCTACACCATTCATTCCGCGGGAGGGGAGGTAAATGGATTCATTCATTAGAGCGACGAAGATGTGGTTGATTTGCGGAACAGCGTGAGATGTGCGCCTTGAATGCGGGTGTGCTATGCTCCAATTCTGTTGGACTGTGTTCCAAAATGTTCCCAAACGTATCAGTAGTATCACTCCAAGCCTCATTCCTCTCAGTGAAATCCATTTTAAAGCGAAAAGGTATCAAGCCGTGCTTCGAATGGATCAAACTCCAATCCCAACCACAAGGATGGGGCTATGATGAGCTGTAAAAACGACAAACCGAATTTCATTTCCAATCTCTCGGGGGTCGCTTTTGGGGGCGTTTGAGGGCTGAGCGGAGGCGGAGGTGGCAGGGTGGAATAAAAACAGATCCTAGAATCACAAACGCTCCGACCATTGTGCGAGGGTAATCATCTATTCACTAACACAATCTGCCCTTTTCCGATAACCTTAAGTTTTCGCCGCTTGACCACAACAATAGGGCTACTTGGAGTTTTGTTGTTGTTGTTACTGCTGCTATGGCCAAAGCACAGTCAGTTCAGCATTTCTCCGTATCGTATCGATCCAATATCACTTTTCTGAGCTTTTTCTCGTTTTTTTTCAGCTTAGTTATTCCCCATTAAGGGTGAATGTAAGTTAATCAACAAAGAGTATACTAGAAAGTTGCCTTTATCTCGAACCAGTTTCCCATTTTTTGACCGTTGCTTCCAAAATATGGCTTTCAATTTGCACTTCTTGTTTATCGGGCATCTAGGGACGATTGATTTAATTGATTGATTAATCATTGAAGCTTTGATGAAAACGGATCGACTATGAAGTTGTTCCTTCACAGAAAACCCGTGTTCGCTTGATGGGGTTTTATTTTATGGAAAGAATTTCAAGAAAAAAAAATCTCGTCACGAACGACCTGTTTTCCATTCGATTTCAGGTAGTTTATGTGGAATTCACTTTCTTGGTTAAAGTTTTGTTTTATATTCTCATTCTTATACGTTTAGGTAAATGATTGAATAAACTACTACATTATACAAATACATTGTTTTTCTCAGTATCAAGTTTGCATCTTTATTCGTGAATCTTCCGGGCTTATCTAACCCGTACCCGAGGTGCATTGCGTTACGGCACAACAAATCATTGCTATAATTTTAAACACCAACCCTTTCAGAAAACGAAACTCTATGCAAAAGCATGCTATTGTTTCACGCATACTGAGCGAAGGGTGAGAGGATGAAACAGGTGATAAAGAGAAGTAATTTATGCGTACGATAAGCAGAAAGTTTTGGGAACGAGACATTCTTTTCCATTTCTGAACAAACGTAAAGATTACCTTTTTACTACAGTGCGAAAGCTAATAAGGTAATGAAGTGGCTTTACAGTTTTGGAAAGTTGCGTGAAAAACGAAACAAAAGTGTGTTTCAAGGCTACAAGTTATTTGCGCCCTTTGGTATCAAAATTCAAATTGATTGGTTGGTATCTAAAGCGAGATTTGGCTGATTTTCCGCAAAAAGCGTTCCTAAAACATCAATCGTTTACATTATGTTTTATGTGTACGTTCACATACTTGGGCAAAAATGGAAAATCTATGTAGCTTTTCTATGACATTAAGAACCACTTTATCAAGGCTTTTAATTGAATAATTCAAAGATGCGCAAACTGAATCCTTCAAAGACCCTCAATTATGCAGCTTAAAGCAAGTATTCTCTCGTTCGTCTGGATCAGCTGAGGGATGAGAGCCTTTACTTATAGACATTCTTGTGTAAATGTACAAGAAATTGAAGAGTGCTTGCAGCCATTCCTTTATTCTCCTCCAACGCACAATATGCATAAACGATACCTCAGCAATCATATGAAGGAACCAAGCACCACTTTGAACAGCATAACCACAAAACCCCAACAGCCCCCTACACACTCAAGAGGTTGAGGTTGCTGTGCACAAATACAGACCACCGTAGGACCGGATGCTGACGGGAGCGAATCGGTTGAACCTTTGCAATCCTTGATTCTAAAATTTTTCATTTCCACTCCATGGGTGACATATGTGAAGGGGTGACGATTTTGTAGCGAACACACAACACAACAACAGCAAGCATCAACCGTCGTACTTCCAATGTCAATGCGATATCCCCGTACGCTCACATGGTATATGGCCGGTTTGGCTTCCGTCGAAACACAGACACACACACACACACATGATATCCCTACCGTCAAGCCAGACAACAGACCAATTCAGGACTCGTTGGTCCAATGTTCATGCTCCACCGACCGGGAACGCACGGCCAAACAGTGTCTTGTTCTTATCTAGCATCTTTTAATTAAAGGGCTAGACGAGGAAGTTCTCTTTCATCATCCCAGCTCCCAGTTAAAAGCGTTCACATTCGGTCGGGCATTTGACGACACGGAAGGCTTTTGAGCCGCTTTTTAACAAAATCGTTTCCCGTTGTGATGACGAGAACGGACGGCCCACCAACCCACCGGAAGGACGATAAAGAAGGTGACGTTCTTTTCGGTGCAGGCAAGCGTTAGATCCTCATTAAGTAGCAACGACAAAGGGCCCCCCATGTGAA
>KI920064.1:26299-36814 GCA_000473525.2 Anopheles melas | reverse complement strand
CGCAAAGCGGTTGTAGTGCCGGATAAGTAAGTAAGTAACTTACATGCATTGAAATAATTACAGGTTTTTTTTCATTTAAAAAGTATGCTAACTATTTATTTATTTAATGTTTTATTGATTTATTATCGAATGTCGAAAGAATTACATTTAGCCTATCAGCATCAACACTTACCAATGTCGTTAGAATCTGCAATTTGCTGGTAAATTGATCACTTACCTGAGCTTTATGAAACGAAATCGACTGCAATCTTTCAAAGCACTTATCTGTAATCTTCTTCACTGCTCATAAAACTGCAAAACCCAAAATCATGATAATCGTTGAATTTTCTCTCCCACTGCAACGTCTGCGATCGAACATTGGCTGATACCCCATTTGGATGTACCGTTCAGCAGGACCTGTCTCGCCATTCTTGAGCAACTTAGAACATTTGCCTGCTAGGAAGTGTAAACAAAAAAAAATGGAACAGAAAAACGCAGGAACGAGCAGTTTCGCTTTTACGCGCTCGAACATTGCGCTGCTCGGTACCATAAAACCGTCCAATGGATGACAGCAGGAAGTGAACATATTTACGACATCGACACAAAATAGAAATACCTTTAACGGCTTGAAGAAGCCATAATCTTCAAATTCACGCATTCGACGCATCAACAAGCGGTGGAACGCTACCGTAAGGACCGATATGATGCGTCAAATGAACGAACAACGATCGAAATGTCATAAATACGGACGCCTTTCGTGAAGGGAGGGACCGGTTTAAGAGGTACCACTTTACGACTTGTGGCATTTGCCATGTCTTCCAGCCTATTACCAGTAAGGGGAAGAGTTGAACAACAGACTGTGCAAAACGCGGAGTGGATTCAGTTTCCATTGAAAATTGTACTTGTTAGTAACTGGAAAAAAAACACACACACACAGCCGCCCACTTATACAAAGAAATACAAGCTGCCAAACCACTCCATCTTGTGCTGTAGCACGCTTTGCCCCTCAGCACCCCTGTTTCTGAGCGACTTTGGTCGTACGCTCCCTTGCGTAACATTATGGTAAATGCCACGGTGAGCCTCGAAAGCACGCGGGCGCTGTTTTATGGTGCGATAAAAGAACTGCTTCGGAAATTTACACGCTCAAAGCAATGATTTTATTGCGACACAAACGAGATGTAAAGTCAGCGATCGCGTTCACCACATAGCGAGCGTGTTCTACCTCCCTCCCCCACACACACACATACAGTTCCGAGTGTCTCGGCCACGTGTCATCCCGTTTTAATACAGCATTTTACGATGCAGCTACATTTAATTCGGATGACATAATTAATAATTGTACAAAAGCATAATGAAACATCGCTCCCCTACTGAGAGTCGGTCGTTGCTTGGAGCAAAATAATAAAAAAAAAAAACAAAAAAAATGGTTGAATATTGAAATCATTTTTTTACACGTTTCATATGTTTTCGCTTCGAATGTTTCAGAAAGTGTGTGATATTTTTCCCATTAATTAAGACATTCAGTTGGTATTCAAACGGCAACTTTAATCATCGGTGCAAAGTTTCGAACGTTTCCCTTTGCGCTGTTTTTAGCAAGTTGATGTACTTTGTTTCATAATTAATGCATCAGCCGTTCGTTCTGCCCATGATTAAAGTCCTTCCGCCTTTTAGCTGTAAGATGTCGTCATGCTATTCCTTTGATGATGCAGTCTGGCATGAATATTTTTTTTAGTATTCCGATCAGATTACTTTTACTCCTTCTACAGCTTCGAACCTGTCCTGGGTATCGCAAAGCAGTTTTCTGAGCCTTACACTCTTCTTTAAGGATCGACCATTTTATTTTATTTTGTTTTTGTGCAAGCCTCCATTTCCTGTGACCTTGTTTACTCACTCTCTTTCTTTATTTCCTATGTTGATTTTTTTTCTTTTTCTATCAAAACTAGTTGCTTCTCTTTGAACTGAAGGCATAACGCGCGGATCAGCACGGATAAATTAGTACTGTGAAAGGTGTATTGCTGTAAAATAAAACGAAGGTTCCCGAGAACCAAATTTATTTCACCTCCTGAATGCTTAATATGACCGGAGGGAATCTGCATGACATTTCTTTTGATGCAACTACGGTACTTCACCAATTACTTTTTTGTCCGCTAGCCGTAGTCCAGCTTTAGCAATGTCTTTTGACAACTCATCCCTACTGCAGGTACATGTTTTTGGTCGGAATAAAGTTTTGTAACACTTTATTATGAGTTATAATGAATGATTTACCAAACCTGTAAAGGTTACTGTTTCCGGGGCATTTTATTTTAGACCGTCAAAACCAGATACTTTTTAAACCAGTATTCTTTATAAATATTATAAATTTCATTAAAAACTTGTTGTTTCAACATTAAATGTTACTAATGTATGCGTTAGTTACCAGGCAGGCCTTGACCGACAGTGGTTGGTGAGCCAAAAGAAGAAGAATGTAAGCGTTACATGTAACTTAAAACAATAAGTGATATAAATACAAGTAACAGACACGTTTGAAACACAAGAATGTTACAGACTGATACTTTTTTACCGTACATCTATACTCAGCATCAAAGATAAGCAAAATTGACAAACAATCAATTTAAATTTATTTATAACTTCTTTTCCGGACACTTGTGAATATACATGTTTTTCTGAAATTCTGTTAAAGTTTTGCTGTAATAAAAGTAAAAATTCATGTATATATGGACAACATCAAAATGCTAAATCAGAGAGACTTATTTACCATTCCAGAATAAAAAAAAAGTCCGCCTCACATTCTCCAGCACATCCTTGTGATAATTTTTCCCATAGCAAAAAAAAAACTTCTCTTCTCACATAATGAGTCAATGTACAGCGTGACAATTTAATTTAATGAATATTTAAGAACCATCCACTTCCCCATTGGGGTGTCAGCCTTCAATTGAACTTTAAGCCTCGCTTGATGGAGTTAAAGTACCATTCAAAATCATTCGTTCGCTGATATCATGCCGCATTCGCATTGAGACGACAACGAGAGTATCAAATAACTCTCTCCGAAAATGGTCCAGCCCATCCCACAACCCGTCCAGCTCGGTTGAAAACAGGACTTCCGTCCATCTTTCAAGGGGGGGCCCGATTCTTCCGACTCTCAAGGGCTTACAAAGAACGGCACCGGGCTAGTGGCAGAAAGAAACACCTACAAAAACTACAAAAAACACAGTCTACCGGAAAGAAATAGGAAGCCGAAAGCCAAAGAGAATATCATTATGATGTGGCCATTTAAATTCTGTGAGCGCTTCTTCCCTTTCCGTGGGCTTTCGTATTTCTTTTTTTTTTCTGCAACAGTTCAAGA
Organism: Anopheles melas; assembly: GCA_000473525.2. Lineage (NCBI taxonomy): Eukaryota > Metazoa > Arthropoda > Insecta > Diptera > Culicidae > Anopheles > Anopheles melas. The sequence goes on along the minus strand of KI920064.1, from coordinate 33,492 downwards.
TAATTGTACAGTGAGAAGCATAAATTGCATTTTCACCCTTCAATGCTGTAGTCGTACCGCCTGGCCAATGGTCGCGCGTTCAATCCGAAATTATTTTCACTTGAATCGTTTCCAAACCGTTCGGGACTGTCATCTTTCTCGTTTGTAGCGCATTCGAAGCTACACAGTATAGCACCCTCTTTTGCCTTTGCTTTTTGTCCCTGCTGTGTGTTAGCTATCAGTTCCCATTATTCGTTTGAAGCGTCCTTCTTCAACGATGAATCTTTCCGCTCAACTGAAACGTTGTCTACTAGGAGGCAGTTTGAAGGACGAAAAGATTTTATGAAGGCAAATGAAGCACCGGCAGCTCACCTCAACCGTGTTGGTACGGGATACAAAGCGAATGTAAAAAGCAGCAAAACCCCTGAAACGTCCATAAAATGTTCGTTCGGTCCTCTCTATCTTGCCGATAATTATTTCTTTTCATTGAAAATTCATTTTCACCCGAATCGCATAAAAACGTCGGTAAGCAGTTGTATTACTTTTACCTTCAGTTTTGGTATGCTGATGGGCTGCATTTGCAGCACTCGACGTACAAACACTTCATGCCAGATAGCAATTGCAATGCTAGGCAAAGTGAAACTTTACACTCATCGCCCGCTTTTAGAGCGAATGCAAAGGGGAAACATTTACCTTTCGATTGTCATTGTGCAGTGTCTCGTCTTTTTTCTTTTCTATGAATGGGAACACAAATGCTTACAATGAAGTAAAGCAATTCTTTCGGAAATTCTTTCCGTCTGCAGAATTCTGATGCTTTTATGTGCTGCCATAAAGAGGGAAGTGTTTGGAAAAGATAAGAAGTTCTTCTGAACACTATTTCTGAATAGTATCTTAGCATGACAACAATAATACGATGGTAATTGTACTTCAATAAACCAAGACAATTATTCTGTATTTAAAATAAAACAATTTCCCCTGCCCTGTATCGTGCAACGTACAAAAGTTTTACTGTTGTTAATTCATTAAGTAAATGGAATAAATTTTATAACCTCACGTTTTAACACATAACATACAGTAATAATTTGTTTTCTATTAAAATGAACTTCATCAACGGTCTATAGCGTTTTCTGCGTTTTTGTTGAGATAATTTTCTAATTTCTAATTTCAATTGTTACACTACCTAGCATGCTTGATCTCAAACATTTTGACCACATTTAATTAACAGCACGTGCATTTAGAATCAAATTCACCAGGTGCTGTGGTAAGTGGAGGAATTCAAATTAGAACGGATGGAATTCTAAACACACCTAAACTGTTCACCATGGCAGACAGAATTTCGAATAGGATTTTTCTCAATAAACGGAACCTCGCATTCGGTGGTTTGGGATATTCATTCCACTGCATGAATTTTGTTGCTCCTTTTTTCATTTTCTCCTACTCGGTTGGAATTGACAGTTAAGCTGGTGGGATGCCGGGTGACTGCGCTGGAGGATATTGGAACATCCCTGGCCTACCGCAGTGATAACGTCCCAAAAACGCTACGGTCCAAAGCGAGTGAAGAACGACCACGCATCGAAGTCCGCTTCAGTAGTGAGCAGCTTAACCATTCGCGGATTCTGCTGCACGGGTCAATTCCCATGTGGGGGATATTAATGCTTGAGGTTCGGAAAGGGTTGCTCGTGTAGTGCGTGTGTATGGTTACCTTTTCGTTTTGTATTTATTTTGGTGGAAAGTGTTCACCGTAGCTTTTTTATTTTATTTTTGCTTTGTTGTTTTTCCCCCATACGCTTGAACAGGCTGTCACCGGCAGGGTTGGATTCGAAATGGTTTGCCGATTGGCAGACGACACCGATGATGCTGGACCGATGGTGTATGCATCGTTCAACTGGCGCTTGTCAAACACGTTCGATTTGTGGGATTAAATTTGAGATAGAATTTGATTGGAATATTCAGTGTACGCTAACTCGGTCATTACGCTTTCACCTGATGTGACACGAACATCGGAATTATCCCATCGGTGAAACGTAGGGCAAAAGTCATCAAAAAGGCCGATCAAATTAGAAATGTAAAAAAGACGAACCACATTCAAAGTTTTCTTTTAAATTTTTTAACTTTTGCTTGATTGTGGGGTAGTAGAATATGAATACGAAAAGTATCTTTTATACAGAAACCCGAAATATTTAACCTGTAGGTAGAAATATTCATTTCGTCATATTGGATTTCGAAAATTGTGCTCAAACAATTATGCATCTCATAAATTTCGTTTTTTGTTGCCCTTTTTGTAGTGCTTAAACAAGGTAGTACTAATTTATTAATTTTCAATGTAATATTTTAAACTATTTGTCAAATCCTCTTTTGTTTTCGTTTTTCTGTGGCTTTACTTACTTTATCTAAATACATTTCGAAAAATATTTGAATTTCATTAGCGATGAAATAATGAAAAATCTATGAAACATAGATTATGTTTTTTTTTACCACAAAACATCATTAAGTCAATAAAAATCACTATTTGCTTCTAGAGGGCCTCGGTGCCTTGCTGTCAAAAGTATTCTTTTATTCACTCGATACCCATTGACACTTCCAGTTATTACACGCCAATGCTACCGGGAGAACCTGTCCGACTCTGATATATCTTGTGCGATCCCGACCACTCTTGCAACTCCGCGTGTCAGTATCGAATGACATTGCCCCTTCTACACAGACACACACAGTCATTGCGGTTTTGCGTGTCAGCACTGCCCTTACTCATCACACATTGAATGAACATACTCTGGAAGGGCGAAATATTTTTCCCTCGAGCATTTCTTAAAACACACTAGGGAGGAATGAACGGGGGTAATAGTATCACCCTAACAACCAGGGAAGGGAGGGGTGGGGGTAAAGCAAAAACATGTCCTTTGGCGTAAGCAAGCATACGAGTATGGTAACCATTCCCTTACACCATATATGGTGAAGCTTTTCAGTTTCGGGCACTGCAAACAAAACAAAAACAGGACGAGGCAATTCATCGCGAACATCCGTACAACACCATCCGGTGATGGCGATCGTCACCACAGGTCACAATGCGCACACAGTCAATCTGGCCAAACCAATCCCGGAACTCGCCAGAGAAAGCTGACTACAAGCAGGAAGTAAAAACATAAAATATAGGAAAAAAGAAACGAAACGATGAAAACCATTTAATGTACCGACATTGAATAATGACAATTTTCATGTGTGTCCCACATCGACTGTCACTCTCCATCATGCACACTCTTTCGGGGGGATTATTTTCGCGGCCATTTTTATCGCCGCTCGCACTCCCCAGCCAGCTGACCAACCTTCGGTAGCAACATTTGTGCCGTTCTATTTTTCATCGCCCTTCCGACCAAATGCTCTTCCCGTCATCCTAGATGCGAGGCTGACGGGAAATAAATTTAAAACGACAAAAAACAACCACTTTCCTTCGCAGACGATGAGCCTGGAGGGTCTAGCATTGGATCGGTACAACGATTGGCTTTATGAACTGAGCGTTCGTGCTTCAACCTGCCAGCTCCAAAAACCAATCTACCGGAGTGGCCCGTGAGCCAGGTGACGAATCGTTCCGGTGGACAAAATTTTCTAAAAGCTATTCCCATAAACCGTCATCAACTTGCAAACCCTTCCAACGCCACCGGGGACATCCCTCCACTGGTCTCTCACACACGGAAACAGCTGGCCACCACGTTTTCTTTCCCTTTTTTTACTACCGCACGGGCAGAGAAATGCAACACAACATAACAATACCATTAAAATGCTGCAACCGATGGAGGCGCCCAGTATGTCAGCGACACAGTTGAGCGGCGAGAGTCCGTGGATGAATCGGTGGGTACCCTTTTCGATTGTCAAAACGAGGGACACAGGAGTGCAATGCGATTTTACGAATGACTCACCAATAATTTGTCGTGAAGCTTGATCCACCAGACCTGTGGGTAATCGGTCACCGAAAATGGACGACCACCAATGCATTGGATGCAAGCATAAGTACGAAACGATCGATGGAACGAGTGATGCCAGACGGAAGGTACACTCAGACTTCGGAACAGCCCAATTTATAAAAGCTGTGAACGATTGATATAAATGTGGGTTTTATGAAAATTAGGACATTATTTAAAACAACAATAACAGGAGCCGGCCCCAACCGCTCAATAGTGACATCCGGCAGGGCTGGTAGAAAGGGACGAATCGAATGGACGTTATTGTTTTGGATAGCAAAAAAAATGGCACCACATCTGTGCATGTGGTATGTTGAAAAATAGCTCTTCATGCGACACCATCCAGTACTGCAGTGGAGCATCGGTGCATTTTTTGTCGATTTTATCGGAAATAGGAAGGGCAAGCAGAAGGGACACTCACAGAGCGCACTTTTGCTCGGTGGTTGAATTTGAAAAATGTATCCTACTGCATGCAGTGTGCAGCGCGTTAGAGGGCGGTACCCAGTTAATGGCCCAATCGAGCAGCACGATAATGCGCTAACGTGATCCCCCAAACAGTAGGCAAGCATTGTCCACTCGCTTACTGAGATGAAATGCATACACCCTATGCTGGGTAGAAAGCTAACTCTCCTTCCGCGGGTGGTAAGCTTCAATTCAGCGGTGCTCTAGACCGTGAAAAACACGAAGCACAAATAGAGCACCATGTTGAGCGGTACCATATTTGACCGGCAACTAGTTGACGTGTTTATATTTCAAATTCACGTGTAAGCATTTGTTAAATTTATTGCTCCCAAGCTAAACGGGTTTCCGCCAAGAGCGTTCGTAACGTTCAGCAAACATGCGCGACATTAAGGGTGCCCATTATTCCCTACGATATAGGGATTTTCGACCTCTTTGAAATTAAAAACATTTAAAAACATATTCGATTTGGAGATGTAAAACAAAAATAAATTTTCACATTGAAATTGGATTAAAATAATGGAATAGACCTTGGTTCAGTAAGGTATACCATAATATGCATGTCAAATTCTCAAACACATATCATACTATAAAATCAGCAAAATGAAGTATTTTTTATCAATTCATGTTCAAAATTAAAGTATTACCGTTCGATAGGTTGAAAACCCAGAATTTAGGGTAAACATTTATAGGGGCTGAAATTTATTGGGGCAGTTACATGATAGTTATAGGGGATGGTCTCGTGGTACAGTCGTCAACTCGAACGACCCAATAACATCCCCGTCATGGGTTCAAGCCTACAATGGATCGTTGTCCCGTAGCAAGGATTGACTTATCTGGCTGCGTGGTAATGAATTAAGTCTGGAAAGCCTGTATAAGCCGGCATGTCCGCGTAGGACGCTAGAAGAAGATAGTAGAATAGAAGAAGATAGTTATATTTAAAAATGAAATGCATCCGCAGATAGATAAACAAGAATTAAAGCAGATACTATATTTTGTCTTAAAGATAAAGTAAGTAATATCCAAGCAAATAATGTAATAAAAACTGAGTAAGTTATTTTTAATTTAAGAAAAAATCATACAGTTGATTCGTTTAAATAGCATACATTGAGAAACACATTTATGTTTTTAAATAACAGTATTAAACGAACTAACAAATGAATCGACAAACTCCAAACATGGTAGAAAAGCTTTTTAATAGACGTTATATTAACCAATTAACACATTTATCTTTGAATGTTTCATACAATTATGTTGTGCAGTTTTGAACAATTTCAATGACTCTTATCGTTTGCATAAACACACTCTAGATAAATAGTAAAAAAATGGACCCACATTGCGTTTCTTGTCATAGGTTCATCGTAACCCGCACAAATCAAACATTAATCGCACTTTCAATAATAGTATCCCATCAGTGAGCAGACAAAATTTAACACCTCTGTCAGGGGAACTATGACCGTGATAGCCTAAAAGTGAAGCATCTTTGTTTAGAAGCATGCGCGAGCATAGAACTGCACCCTTTAGCGTCTAAAATAGACTCCGTGTGGCATTGTGGACGTCGTATAAGCCTGTTCCAGTATTTATAACATCTGGGCCAGTATTAATAAAATCCAACGACCCTGAACAACTTGAGGTTCCAAAGTAAAAAGATTTGAAGACGAACGGAAAAGTGGTAAATTGCTTAGTTAGCTTTACCAGGAAGTCGATGCAAACCGCCAAAAAGTGAAATAGTACTTGAGAAACAAACATATCAGGAAGCAGAAATCGCGTCCACAGGCTTCTCAGTAGCAAGCAATGACGCCAATACTCAATTCGATCATTTCAAGCGAGTTTCGGCAGAATTTCGATATGACACCCTAGTACGCGAATCAGTTCAACATCTCCCAGTTGCGTCCCATCGAAATATTCTGGACTAACAAGATGCAAAAGCTCTACTCCAACAATTTCGTCGGGAAAACTGTACTATAAAAATCGAAGTACAGGATTGGACAAAACAAGTGCAACTCACATTCACCAATCACTATAAGCATCAGCAAACTTCATTTTTTAGAATTTGAAATTGAGCATGCAATAACATATTGCAGTTGATGGTACAGGAGTCTAATTGTTTGCTGCATGATTATTGAAGTGATCAGTTGTTAAATGATAGATTACCGGCAGTGTTTTGTCGACACGAGCCGTTTTGCGTTGGTCAAAACATATGCTTTTCCTAAATTTTCCTATTTTTTTTCTTATTCCGTTAAAACTGTCGAAAAAAGGGGAAAAGGGGTTTATTCGTAGGTAATAGTGTTTTTGCTTGCATTATTGTACAATTTAAGGATATATATTGCTAAAAATACATCAATATTTTCTTTTTACTTCTATTTATATATCAGTAATTGCTTCTGATAGCCTTGGATTGGAACTACCAGAGAATATTATCGATGATTACAAGAGCAGAATGTTACAAAAAATTGATTGGGATTGAATGGTTGCAAATGTTTGGACCAATAGTGTAAGTCTTAAAAACATATTCATCGTCCGCCATGGCAAAAATTCCGGATAGTTTGTTCACAAGGTCGTACATTTAGATTTATTTTTATTTTATTTTATTTTATTTTATTAGTTGCTCGGCCACGTTGGGTTACAGCAATAGTGTTACTGACTATAGTATACAATTATTCACGAAGGAGTTGGAAGGTGTTTATGGTACGGAAAAGGAGCGAAGACGGGATCGATAGACAGGATAGGATAGGTTGAAATCGAACAGATCTGAAGTACTATTAAAAGACGACATAGCTCTTACAAAAGGCTCATTGCGAG
>KI920064.1:15516-25738 GCA_000473525.2 Anopheles melas | reverse complement strand
GGAAGAGAATGAACAGTAAGGGACTAAGGACACTACCTTGTGGGACACCCGAAGATCTAGAAAGCATTCAGAGAATGAGCCACAGATTTTAACTATATATGAACGATTCTCAAGATAGGAGTATTTGAAAGTGAAATTATATAATTACTTTTCAAAAGATACTCACGAAAGAAATCTATCCTTGTTAGTTTTTTTTCTACAGCCAGCCGAAAAAAGTCTTTTTTTTAATGCAAACGTTAGTGAGGCACTAATCTGTCGTTTATACCTATGATTCCCCTAAACGCCTTCCAGAAGGAACTACAGAGCATATTGAAAGGATTACGCCCATACCTCACTTTTCGTCAAACCAGGTTTCTTCATGATGCACGGGCAGGCTTTGTATTGTAATGTTTAAGCATTGTAAAATTTGAGAAATTATAAAATTTTGTATAGCTTAGCTCCTTTTACACTGAACAACGATTACAAGTTCATCCACTAACAGACTCTAAATAGTTTTTTTGAAATTACTTCAGAAACCTTATACATCTCTATACTTACATCTCATCACTTTCTACTTAGTAGAAAGTGTGAGATAAATCCCGAAGAAAACTGTTTCTGCAGCCCACTTTCCAAATTGAAGCAGACACAATATTTATTAATTCTGCTCATGCTTACCCTACTCGAATCGCTCATTTGGCTAAGGCCACTTTCGGGTGGATGAGAAAGTGAAATTGCCTATCCAAAGAATTTCTTCACGGGACGTTGATGGCGCACATGTAGAGGTGTCGTGTGCAATGGCGGGCTCGAACCAAGAATATAGTCTTGGTCGGTATTTTTGGGCCCGTTTTTTTAACACTCAGCTGTTCTTATTCGTACCAGGGAAGCCTGGTAGCCGTGCACCTGTGCTGTAAGGTGTAAACATTTCTCCGCGTACAAAGTGAAAAGAAACGCTCCGAAATCCAAACGACTATTCAGCACAAAACTCCTTCCCTAAGCATTAAGATTCAGTCGAGAAATTTGTCACTTTTCTTCATTTGCGTATTTCGACATAAATATGAAGAGAGCTTGTGTATTCTTTATTGCAAACCACCAGCCAGTGAAAGGACCACAATTCGGTCCACAGCAGCAAATCGCCTCTCAGGTGAATTGCTGAAATTGTCCCAATTCTACACCAAGGTGAAAATAAATAAGGCTTCATCCCAGTAGGTACAAAAGATTGCAAGGGGCTGTTGGTTAACTCCCCACCCCAGTGGACCGTAGCAAATCGTTACAACATCTTGTTCTTGCCAGACTCGACGGACACGGCAAAGGCGTTTAATGAGAACAAATAATGGGCAAGACCTTCTGGAGGAAAACTAGACCCCTCCTGCCTGAAGAAAAAAGGGGGAAAAAGAAAAGCGTCAACTGTTCGTAAGCAGTAGCCTAGCACTCTCGATACGTGAGTGTTTTTGTTTCATCTAGCTTCCACCTCCGTTTGCATACAGGACACATCCAAGGTGAAACCTTTTTTTGGACTTCTTCTGACAGCAAGGTAGCGAGCTACTTCCTTCTTGAATGGATAGTGTCAATACTCTTGCGCGGCCAGCTTTTCTTGCCCTACCCGTTTCAGGCGTCCTACGCTGCCGAAACGGTTTTGGGCTTTCTTTATTTTTGAAGAAAATGGAAACCAAGGACCCAAAGAAGCATCGTTACAGAATGGAAACTTCCGCATGAGTTACTTCATTTGCAATTCTGAGCCCAACCACCCAACTGGCTTAAATTTCACTCTTCGCCCATTCACCATCCCGTGCCGAAGGGTGGCTCATTTTGGTTGTACCTTCGTTACGTTCTACACTCGACAGCAATTGATTGCTATTCCTGTTCCCTTGAAAAAGAGGAGAAAAAAACACGCCGGATGCTCTAACGCTCCCCTTTCCGGGGCGGGGATGTGAGAGGACAGTGTTATGTTACTGCCATTCCTTCAATTCGGATGAACAAAACTCATTTACGTAATACAGTGAGTGAATTTATAAAGTATTAGCAACTTTTATTATTTGTTCTTATGTTCTGTGCTGCCTTTCTGGGGCGCAACGGCAACGCAAGCCAGTCATTTCTAAGCACCAGGCACGGTTTGGAAAATGGTCAGCAGTTTTGCACTTCATCAAAAAACCGATCCAACCAAGCATCGTTCTCAAATGAGCGTGTAAAGACGAAGACGCCGAAGCGAACCTGGCTGCCAACAGAAGAAAGCAACAAAAAAAAGTAAAACAAAATCAACACCATTTCGCAAAACTACTGCTCCGAGGAGAATTGCATTTATGAAGGTTCATCAGCAGGCCACTGAAGGTAGGGCAATTTATTTAATTTATGATTTAATTTGAAACTTTTGTAATTAAGATAGCACGCCGTAGTTCGCGAGCGCCCAGCAGGAAACCACTCACACACACAAACACGCGCGCAGTGCAAGAAGGCAATATGAACCGGAAACAGAGATTTGGTTGTACATTTTTCGAGTATCACACAACTTTATCTTTCTCCATGTTCCCACATGCACCCGGTTGCCAGCAAGTTCACCAACCGTGCTGACCTTGCTAGAAACAGTCGGAAGGCGTGCAACGACTTCATTTTTATAATCATCCCTTCCCGTGTCAGACCCCTGCATTCTTCTCTTCCTATCGCAGCTCGACAGCTCTCGGTAATCCACCGGTACTGCTGCGCGGCACCAGTAATTATTCCGTCGTTAACGAGCGTCTTTGGCGTAGCGAGTGAAGTAAATTCGGAATGATATATCCTACCACGTGCTGCACGTTTCCGATGTATCTGAGGCGCTTGGTACAACAAAATGGGGCCGGGCTAAACAAAGACATTAAGACACAACGGGTACAAATGGTGTGATCCTGTATTTTCGAACTTTCTACAGTTCGGCACAGCGCAGCGCAGATGATGGCCCGCAAGCAGAAAAACACTCACCAGTACGGCTGATAACAAATCAACTTACCCACGCAGCGTAATGGCCTCTAACGTTCCGCACATTGTCCGGCGGTTTCTACATCCGTGTGTGCTAATGATATTACAGCAAACATACGGTTGCACAACAAACTAATGCTACTATTTATGTGCACTGTCGACTGAACGAGGACCCCCGCAGACTCCTTGCTCGTTTGTATCATTCGGCAAACCCTTCGACGGCTAAGGGCCGTTCACATCTGCATCTGCTCAACATTTTGCTTGCTCACAATAGAAGCGAAACTCACGCTCGGCGATCGTCGAGAACGGGATGCGTACGGGATCGTGTCAACGCTACAAGGGTTTTTGCCCTGCTCCTACTAACCGAACGACAGGGCAGAGATTATATTTAGCAAATTACTATTTTGTTGCGAAAATATACCACAGTTAGATTTCGGTAGTTGGATGGGTCCGTTACTGGCACCAGGTCGCTAGCTACTGCTTTCGACGATGCAACTGCTGTCCTCTGTACCGAAATTAATTAATGTAAATGTAATTTGTTTTCAGTTCAGTTAAATAATCAACCACCAGACTATGGAGTGAGCGTTTGCTGTAACACTGTGACAGTGGAATGGCAGGAGAATGCATTAATGTTGGACTGTGCTTAACCGTAGATCAATAGTTTCAACCGCTTCGTGACGATGATGTCCGCTGCCAAATGAGAACAATTAGCTGGGGTTTGTGTGGTGGGTTTCCTGTTTGGTATATTTGGTATATTTATTAAATGATTGACGGACCTCTTAAGCCCTCTCGATATATGTATAATAGGGATGTAACATAAATTGTCACACGCTTTACAATAACACAATAATAACAACAACAACAATTACAAGGACGCTAAAGATTCTGCCGAGAGGCGCGAAGTAAACTAATGCGACTCAACACATTTGCTATCGTCATGCCGGGCTGTTAAGTTACAACTCGATACAACCGAAAAACGAGGTGATATTTTGTTTACGCCGATCAATGTACAGTGCGATGAATTCCATTTAAAATGAAGAGGAGATGGCAAACATTGCTCATACGTTTGGTTCATTGGTTAAGTGTTGCATTTATTTACAACACTGTTTTATTTGCTACACATTTAACACACAAAAGGCTTTTCATCATTTTTCTTGTTCAATTGCTTGATTGATTTTTTATTTATTTTAACAAAGGTAAATTAATACAATTCAATGTTTGAAACACCTAACATTGTTTGTATTAAATTTTCTTGTACCTCGCCAAGTTTGTAAAATGTATAATGTTTTTGTGTTATTCTCCAAAAAAAAGTTTGTTCAGCCTATTTTTGAGTTCAAAAACTCTGTCTATATCTTACCTTGTTCATTACTTTATAATTGTTTTTGGCTGTGTTGTGTAAAGTATGTAAATAATTAAGTAAGAAGCACAATCACCTCAAGGAAATTTCTTCATGGTTTAATAAACGGAACGTTTTTAGTATTTAACATAACAGTAAAAATCTTTAAAAGATCTTTTGGCTTACTAGGAAAGTAATTTTTTGGTTAACTAATTATCTTCCAGGACGGATCCCTTGGACTATGTTTAAAATATCATCATCTACATCAATGATATAAAAAATGTATTACAATATTTAGACTTTAATCTTTTTGCTAATAATGCTGTGATTATTTTATTGAAAAATTAAATGAAACCATTGTACAACCATAATATTGTAAACATCTATACTAACTGAATTATCGATCGGATTCAGCAGCGCCGTTCTTATTCTGCAGCACCAGGGTCGCTGCAATATATGGACATGATCTATGACATTCATTTATAAACTGCTTAACGATTACCTGTCTGGGTACCTGAGAATGAGAGTGGTTAGAGAATTTGACCTTCATCATCATTATATTCCAATAACTACCTCACTTTAAATCATCTATGGCCTGGAATTAATTTTAAGGTGTTTCAATTTTACAATAAAATGCCGAGGTAATGCTGAGAAATCTCTACGCTAGCTCAAAAAGTGTAAGCTATCCACATTAAATTTAATGTTGTGTAATATGTATATTCAGTTTGCATATTAAATAGTATATACAACCACTGACAAACGCAAATGTTTGTGCTGATGACACCAGTAACACCATCTTGCGAAATTTCTTCTGAAGTTATTCGTTAACCGGGTTGATAAACGAACGAGTTGAATTGAATTGATAAAATTGAAAGAAATATTTCTTGCACATATACTTTTTTTTCTTTGACACAATAACCGTTGTTTATCAAGGTCTGCCTGCACCATTAAAGGATTGGAGTTGAGTGAATTATTAATTACCCACTGCAGGATAGTCAGTCCTAAGTATGGAGGCACGGTCTATTTATTTGTTTATTTATTTATTTATTTAATTAATAAATCACTAAATAAATTAATAATTGCAACGTACTTCATCTAAGAAAGGTGAATGCTCCGCAAAATAGGAACAAAGAAATAACGCTAACAGTAAAACTTAAACTAAAGGAGACAAAAATATACGTCAACTACATACTTACACATATTTAAACTAATTAATCGTTTCTTGCACGTATTCTATTTAGTTTGTCTAATGTATTCCTCTAGACACTTATTGGTATTTTATTGCAAACACTTCATTTATATCAACCTGCTCGTGCTCTTAAAAAAAACCGTAACGGCTTTCGACTAGTGAGTCACAGAAAAGCCCATTGTCATATTTAGCATGGCTTTCATGGTTTTCCACGTGCGCTCGCATTTGATCATAATTGTTTGTCGCACCGTGAAGCAGTGTGTAGAAAACGTAAATTTTATTCAGTACAAAGCCACAAAATTTCTCTTCTTGTCTCTCAACTGCGTTCTACTGCCGTTCTTAAAAATTGATTCACTTGCAAGCAGTAACAATAACAATAATAATAATTCAAGCGAAAATTTTAATAATCTCCTAGCATACTACCGCTCGATTACGCTACAATTGCTGCCAGGATTGAGTTGAACGTTTTATGGGCAGGCTTTGAAATTCGGTTCGTACAACTCAACGTTCCGCGTGAAAGTTCTGAATGTGTTGATGCAAATGAATCTCGAGATGAAACGGTTTTTAGAGCAAGAGATAGGGGAAAATCGCATTGAAAGATTTATATCAATTTAGAGATGAGTTATTTTTTAAACGGGTATATGATGGTTTGTAAATAAGAACCAGCTAGAGCAATTGAGCGTTTTAGTATTGCAGCAAATGCCGTAGGTGTTAAATATACCAGTTCTGGTGTTTACTATTATTTTAAAACTATAAAGAAGTTGATTTGGCGATCGTTGAGTCTTGCATGTAGCTTCGTATAATTTATTAGGTATGGCTCGGGCACGAGATCTCAAAGCTTTCGGCGAATGGTACCGGATATGTCGCTGGTCACTAAAATTAATCTCAATTAAATTAAGCACGAGCATAAATCATCATTCCTCTTACTGCAACTGACGTTCAAAATGCACATAAAAGCAACAACGAATCATTGCAAGCAGCCAGCAATAAACGGTGCAAAAGAGCGCACAAGCAAACGAAACGATTTTTCCACCCAACCAAACAACCAACCAATCGGCGAGTGCACCGTGAATGGGAAAGCGTTGAGCTTCGCGGTTTGTTTCTTCGTAGCTCCATGAATGTGCACCACCAACGTGGGGAGGATTTGTTTCAGTTGGTGAATATTGGTGTAAAAAATAACAACATATATCCCGCGGTTTTACAGCCACGGGGTACGAGTGTACGGAAAAATTACGATTTGTTGGGAGTAAGTCAGAAAAATAAGGCAAACTCTTTTCGACCCTTCGCAGCACCATGTTGTACGTTAGCAAGCTTTGCCTCGAACTGCACTCGTCAGTTGAAGCAAACTAACGCTAGCTGGCAAATGGGTGCTTCTCTTCATAGCAACTTGCTTCCCTGCCGAACCGCCAGTGCCGGAAACGTTTATTAAAAGAAATATATCCCAAGAAAGCAGAGCCGCTTTTGGCAAAGAAACTACCCCAGTACGCTTTTCCTTCCTAGAAGCATCGCTAGCCAGTGTTTAAGAATTTTAAAACGACACCGCTTCCGCGAGGAAACGTGGAGCACAGTGTAAGGAGAAAAGCATAAAACAATCATACTTCACTAACGTGTTGAGCTGGGTGCGCCTCACTCTATGTTACCCTCCGCTCAGTTGGTTGAGCTTACGGGATGCTTTCGTATCGTATGGGGTTGAAAGTAATCACATCAGACGTCTTGGGCAAAAGCCCACGCGTCACATTCCTCAGCACAACCACTTGCGGTGGGTGGGTGCAATGGAAATACCAAACGAAAATGCACTTTCCAAGACCCCTGATTTAACGCTCAGATTACGAAGCGGAAAGTGTGTACAAGGGTGGTAAGGATGCAGTTTTAAGGGAAGTTCAAATCCCAGCCTTTCCTTTCAAATTCACATCAGCTTTTATGTGCAGTGCCGGTGCATAAAGTTTAATTTGGTTTCATAAAGCAAACCTCAATGGATGATGGCTTTGTGCCATTTTGAACCATTCATTCGTGCTATCATGTATGTGCTGGCAGATCGTATAACGAACGAGTTTACTTTCAAGCAGCCAAGAACAAAGAGTTGAGCCGTGTAGGTCACCTTCTCGTTACGGCTGAAACCCGCTGGCTGTTGGTGTTCATGTAAGTTAAACAATATCCCCATCTTAGATAAACAAATGGCCAAAGTTTTCGCATACATTTGCCACCCGTGTCTTTTCATGACTGACTAATTATCTGTTGAAACAGAGGAAAAAATAAAACTCTCGAAGAATGGATAGAGCTGCATCGTACAAAGATGAGCCATGTTTTGAAATGTTCCGGGCAAAGTTTGAAATAGTTTCAACAGATTGATGTGAAAACAGTGGTCGTTATGAATCGAAATTACATTTTGTTGTTCACTAATAAAAGTAATATCTCTTTGCTTTTTATCTTCCAAGATGAAATCATGATGAAAATTTAACCTGTTAAAAAGTTGTTTGAATACTAAAATCAGCTCAGACATATTAAGCTCCGAGAAAAAACAAACATACAAACATACAATATGATACGATGATATAGCTTTACAGAATGGGATCGCATACGCTTCCGATACGGTAACATCATTACTGCACCAAACGTCAAAGATGGTTGGCTTCAGAAATAGTTTTTTGATGGTGACGATGGTCTCGGAATAGCTGGGACTCCCTCCGGCAGTGCCACCCAAGAAGCATCAACCAATCCTCCCCCCTTCTGCATTGACAGAAGCCCATCGGCAGCCCGGCAAAACCTGATGGCGCATCGCGAACCGAACGGATAATAGTGTTTGTCCTATAAATATACTATTAAGAAGTTTATTTATTCAGAAACATGTTCCCGCACGATGATGCGTTCCGGGCGATGAATACTAATTTCGTTTTCACTCCCGAAAACACGCGAGTTCGTTAGCAGCCAGGCCGAAGAAAGTATCATTCGTGGGCCAATGCTGCCTGCACTGCGCCACACGAATATAGCGCTCAATTTGCATATACATGGCGTTGCACTCCACGGCACGACGGCCGGGGCAGTACTGGTTGGGCCTCGAGTTCCCAACAAACGTCCGAATACAACGTGTCCACGTGTGTGTATCCTCTAGCAGTACTGAGTGGGTGGGTTCGTTAGTTGCTGGAACAACATCTCCAGGAAAGTATCTCGAATTTGTAGCCCCATGCATGTAAGTATGTATCCAAGCGGTACGATTCAGATACCCTCCTGTCACTGCTTGTCTTGCCTCACCCTACTGCGAGACCCACTGTGTATGCCACGTAGCGGCAAAACGTGCTCACCATTTCCGGCGTCCGCAGGCACTTGTGTCCAAAATGAAACTTTTAATCGGAAACCCGTCTGACAACGGTACCACAAACTGTGGTCGAACGTACTTCGGCCATGTACTGCTCTGCCCTGTGAGTGTTACGCCTCGCCGTCATGCCGTTCCACCAGTGGGTTGGAAGTATTGAGCACTTCAATAAAAGGACTCTTTCGCCTGAACGCATTACTGCATTTAACTTACTCAAGATCCCCACTCTAAACACGCTTCAGCCAAGTTTGAACTACAACACGGCCCAAATTCAATCAAGAAGGATGCGCTCGAACAGTCGATCAGGTGGAGCATACAAGTTTTACCCAGCCATCCCTCAGTTGCATCCGGTGTTCGAAGCATCCGAGAGAACAAACGAAAGCATGATTTGATGATAAATAAATGCCCTGCAACAGCTGCACTGAATTATGAATGTTCGGTACTCGGTATCGAATTTGGGTGTCCCTTCTTTTCCCAGCTGCCTAGAGTTTAGACCGCTTTGGCACGAATTGTGCATCCGGTCGATGCATTGACTTTTAATGAAACGTCAACGTAGCTTTTCATTATGCGATGGGAAAATAGAATTACTATTCCAAATTGTATTATCGAGTTTGTCTGCCTCAAAGATTTTGCAACCAAATCTCTGGACATCTTTTGTCCCGCCTATACTGCGCTTTTTATCTCTGTTGCATTGAACTGAATAATGACAATATTGGTACATATTGACATATGCTTGTTCCATTCCTTTGATACCATTTGGCCCAATGGTGGGATTTCATTTAGTTTATTTAAAATCAATAGGATATAATCAGAATCAGAATCATAAATAATATTGCTAACCAGGTTGGTTAAGTTGTTTATTTTATAGAGAACGCTTCCTTCAAGGTCTGATGGGATTGATTTTCATCCGGTAGATAGATCTCTCGTAACATGGACTGATAGACATCGGGTAACGTTATACTAAGCCTGAAAAAAACCGAACGAAGAAGAACAACAAATCAATAATGTTTGAGCGTTTCCTAAGGTCAATACTACCAAACCAATACGAAGAAGCAAACAAGATAATTTTACGTTATTGCTCTCCTGCCGCTATGACTAATACTGTAAGCTGGACACCTTCATATCACTTAGTCGTTGAAATTTGACGCCTGTCCACGTAACGCCTGTCCACGTAACGCCTGTTCACGCAACGCCTGTCCATAAGGGCAGTAAAAAAAAGTCAGTACTTACCGTGACATCCCATACCTTCTGGATGATATGACCATCGAACGGAAAATAAGATACAACTACACCAAAAAGAGTTCAACAATGAAGTACTAGGAACAATTTATTCGCACCATATATCGTATAATTCAACTCGACTTTCAGATTATTACGACTGATTGAAACAATATATTTATATATACTTTTAACATGGATGGAGTACTCTAGATCAGTGCTCTCCAACCTTTTTAGGTTCGTT
>KI920063.1:0-24842 GCA_000473525.2 Anopheles melas | reverse complement strand
CAGTGGTGGAGGGCAACGGTTAGGGAGCTTAACCCTGCGTTAAAGCCCCAGTAAAATTGAACGTAAAATTTTGGGTTTTTCTAATATATTTCAATAAATATTTATCATAATTTGGCTTATCGTACACCAAAAGAAAGGGTATTAAATTCGCCAACTTTTCTTGTGATTCCCCGCATTGTTCACGGTGAAAAAATAATTGCCAGCGGGAAATCGCAAGGGAATGTGTTTTATTCAGTATTTCAATATGTTTTACGAACTAAATAGGCGGGGAATTGAATATCCTTTCTTTTGGTGTGCCATCGTGATAAGCCATATTCTGATAAATATTTAATGAAATATTTCAAACTAACAAAAATTTTATGTTCATTGTCATGCAAGGTCTGATGCGACCCTTAGGAGCGCATTTTAAGGAAATCCTGATACATATGGGTTTCAGTGAAACACATGCATCCTTAAATTAAGTTTTGAAGTTATTTGCTCCCATCGTTCTTCCTAGAAATGGGAAACAATTTCGTCCCCATGGTTTGTTCATTACTTTTTACGCTGAATCTTCATACCAGTGCTTTGTCGTTGCTGTACACCTGCGCTTATTAAAATCTCCACAGAAAATAAGCTTGCCGTTCGATGAACATCCCTGACAAGGAACAATAAAACATGCCTCACACATGCCCGCTTGCTGATATTCAACTTGTGCCATTTTATTTTCTGTTCCCAAAATCGTAACTCAATCTATTCAGTGCAACGCATCCACCGTGAACTGCTGCTGCTGCTGCTGCTGCTGGTAAAGTTACGAATTCTAGCAAGGGTTGGAACTTTTGCGCGAAAAGTTGTTTGCCAGTGGCTTTGATTGTATCGCTCAACATACGAACGGCGTTCGTGTGGAAAATGTTTTACCAATGGTGCCAAAGTAAGCTGCCAGATGCTCGACGTGATCGCTTGCTAATAATTGTGTGCATTGCACTGGCCTTGGGCAATCCTTGGACAGCAAACCAGGGGCCCGAGCCCGAGCCGACAGACGAACTATATTAATGGGATGTTTGCAAAACTACACCCATAGCCACATACAGACACACACACACACGAAAGCCCGTCATCATCATCATCATCATGCTTCTTCTGCCCATCCGGAGGAGGCAAAGCGCAAAGTGGGGTGAAAGTTTGTGAAAATATGTCGCCATGAATGTCGTGAGCGTTCCACACATACCAAAGGCAGACCGAGGGGAGGAGGTTGTACAAGGAAACAGGTGGGCGCGGAAAAGACCACCCCACCCAAAAGTTGGACAATTTTCCAAGCGATCAAATTGAAACTTTCCACCTCGTTTCTCCGTTGTGCCACAGGACCTTCCCATCCTTTCCACCGGGCGGTATCACACAAAGCGCGCCATGCTGTTATGTTGGAAGCTGGGTTCGGGAGCTCGGGTCCGGAATGGGATTTTCCAGCACGGGCTCCGAAGTAGTGGACGCTTTCCCTGCCCCCAAAATGCTGCATATGGTAAGCGAAGAATTCTAGCGAATTCCACGACACCGAATCAGGGTCAGAGAGGGAAGAAACAAGGTTTGTTCCACCTTCTCCATTTCCCGTATGCTCGTGTGTGTGTGTGCCACTGGATGTTTATAGCTTGTGATCGTGTCGCTATTCCATCCCGCCGGATGACGGTGTTTGGACTTACGCGCGGGTCTGTGGAAGAAGGAAACGGGGGACGTGTGTTTGGCAAACAGAAACTCCCGATATGTGTGCGAGAAGTTTCCCCAAAAGCCGGCCCCCAGGAAACGGGACAGCTGGCCGCTAGCGTGTGCGATGTACCCTCTGGAGGGTGAGCTAAAGGTAGCCGACCATCGCTGTTGCTTCGGATCATGATGATAATGGTAAAGCTTATTTCGTTGTTGATGTTGCTGCTGTTGACGCTGCGAGGGGCAGGGCGGACTTTGTGTTTACATTTCGTGCGCCTCTCACACGTGCGGTTGAGGATGGTATGCAGAGAGTATGGGGGGTAATATTCGGTCGATAATTCGCTTTCGTGTCGGAAACGATTAAGGGGTTTAAAAGCGCCAGGAAAGGCACAGATCATCACGTTGGGCTGAGTGGACTGTCATAAAAATGGATGAAGATGCGGGAGTGTCAATGCGGGCAGGTGTCTAGTAGAGCAAACGAGTCGGAAACTTTCGGAAAGGAGGCGGAATGTTATCGCAGTGCCACACCTTACTTGTACAACAACCTTCAACGCTGTGATGCACCATTCTAGAACAAAACGGTAACAGATCAATCTATCTTTAGAGTGCTTAGTGATACTGTCACTAGTTACTAGTAATGGCGATACATTTGGAGGTTCTTGTACAAGCTTATTTTCCAAAAATCGCTTATTCTAATACCTTTGTTTGTTAATTTTGGTAATGGAAGGTTTTAGTGAAACTAATGGCAATTACGAATCATATGAATGTAATGTAAAAAAACAGCCATCAAAATACTCTAACCATACGGAATGAAGAAATTAAACTGGCATCGTTACAATAACGGACTCCATTCCGTTATTCCATTCCCTCCCAATCGTTCCTTGTGCAGCCTCGTTGCTCGCCGTGTGCCAACTCCCATTCCCAGCCAAACTATCTGCCATCGCTTCAATTATCCTTAAATCGCT
This sequence comes from Anopheles melas, assembly GCA_000473525.2. Lineage (NCBI taxonomy): Eukaryota > Metazoa > Arthropoda > Insecta > Diptera > Culicidae > Anopheles > Anopheles melas. The sequence goes on along the minus strand of KI920063.1, from coordinate 22,206 downwards.
TCACTTGGCGTACCGTTAAACGGATCAAAGCAGATCCAATCTCGACCGTTTCGTGGCAGCCATTCTCGATGGCGCTGGCAGAAGAGTGTTCTCGCCTTAATGACTGGTGTAGCGGCACCGCGAGCTATACCGCGAGCGTTGGGTACTCGCGGGCCCCCAAGTCTAATGGGGTAGCACGCCCAGGGTGTCACATTTTGCTGGAAACTTTCTAATACCGGCTCTCCGGTCTGTACCGGTCGGATAAATGATAAGTATCAAATTTCCTGCCAATCGACCAACGAGCGTGCTTCGGGTCTGCACCATGTCCGGTGTCGTCTGGGGCGGGCTAATCTCGATCGATTGAACGATGCCATCATCCCGGGTGGTGCTACACGACCAGCACGATGACGATGAAGCGGATGACATTAAAAATAGTCAAACAAGCCACCCCTTGGGCACACAGCTTGGTTGTCGCTTTTAAAGCCTTGTCAAGGCGAGCGCGTGAGCCGGATGGTTGTAAGTGGCGATTAAGAAAAATATCTCCAACCCACTCACACTCACATCCACGCCCTCACTATTTCAAGTGCAAAAGCTTTTAACCATTGGCGTGGGTGGTTTTCCATTGGCGTAGTTCACATGCGCCATTTAGCGCGTATCGCTGCCTGGGTTGGCGCGTTTGCCTGCGTTAGGGGAGAAAAAAACGCTTAAGTTTACAACGCTGTGAAGTGGTGTAATTCTTAAAACGCTTCTCCTTACTTCTCCTCTCTTCATTACTTCTCCTCCCGCTTCTCCGTCTTGTCCGTTGAAAGTCCTCCCGCTATGATTGCTTCCTGGATCGTGTCGTCGCCCACGTTTGTTGGTACAATGTGGCGGAAATGTTTATTTTTATTCACTTTCAGTATTTCAACGCCCTGTTCCTTGTGGGTTGTGTGAAGGAAGGATTCCAATTTCACCTAAAATCGGACGACCGGAAAGGCAGCGATCTGCGATAGGGACCGTCTTCTGAGTGGAGATAATTCGAAGGATCAACAACACGAAGGACACACAGTCACAGTCACGTGACGCGAGGAGTGTTTGCTAGAGTGCTTCATCTGCCTGTACTGTTAAGCAAGCAAGGAAGGGACAACACAACCCTGCTCATCCTTCGGCCGGGTAGAATCGGGTGGCGACACAGGTTAGTTAAACCGATCTTCCCGTTTGCTGCTAATGAACTTTCGTCGAGAATGATCGGTTTAAATCTTCGGACACTCTCTGCGAATTTTCCGAACCGGTGAGAGGGGGGGGGGGGGAGTTTGAGTGTGGGACTCAGGGCCTCTGAAAAGTGGTTTAAAAGTTTAACCAAACCTTTCCCCTTTCACTGCCTGCTTTCGAACGAAAATCGCTGCCAACCATCGGCGTAATTAAACGGACCCACACCTCTCCACGTGTGTTTTGAGGGGCGCTTGGTACTAAATTAAGACCGCACAAGGTGTGTGGGTTACGGTGGACTATCGGGGTTGACGAAGTTTGCCCGCCTAATTACCAGGCAGGTATGTTACGGTGTGATTTATGCACGCGTGATCCCTCCCACGTTCGCCATTAACCTGTGCACGGATGGAGCACGAAGAACACGAAACAAAGCCTGTAGCCGTGTAGCAGTAGCACCAGAAGTAGCGACAAGTAGCACAGCATTTGACAAATATCGACCGAACCCGACGTCATGAATTATCCCCTGAAACTCTATTAAGAAGCGAGACGATGCTGATAGGGAAGTGGCTACACCGTCGACACCGAGACCGGTTGGCTGTGAGATCCTACTAGATTGAGGCAGGGTTTGAGGATTTTGCTCTTTGTCGCGAAAACTTCAGTCCGGTAACGGGTTGCCATCGATTAACTACGAGCGGTTTCTTTCGTATGAGCTAAAAACAGTTAAGCAATGACTACGCACGGCTGTCCCTGGCGGTAGAGAATTCATTTTAATCGATATAGAAGTTAATAGTACAATCATTACTACTGTCCGTAGTGTTTGTAACTACATTTATTTCTCGCTCTACATCGCTCGCTCTGACCTAGCGGGCGATTCATGACAATTGCAGTACTCCCTCCATTCACCAATGACTGTATAAGAATTATACGAATACAAAAACACCGAAAGTTGTCTGTGTAGTTAAGAGCTTTTTCTAGTGCTGAAATATACAACACGTAAGCCGCACTATTTCATACATTGGCACAGTGCGTTATTAAAATGTTCCCGGAAGCGAGATATCCCGTACCCGAGGTTACAACACACGACGATTTCGCTAACAAATCTCTTCTAACGAGCTTTTTTGTTACTTTTGATCAAAAGCATTCTCTTTCCCTCTCACCCCCCCGCCCCACCATCCCCCTTGCCAAACTTTTTGCCCAAAAATTGTGAGAATTGTGCATGGTGTATCGCTGTGTAAAGCAATACGTCCTCATAGCATACCTTCAGGCGCAATGTTCTACAGAACATCCTTTCACAACGATACTTCATTTCCCTCATGCTAGTTAGGTGAAGCACGTAGCCCCTCAGTGTGCATGCCCCTCAGAGCAGGGATAGTTACATCTGAAAGCTGCTCTCCAAATTCCCTGCATGGATTGTCTTACGGTAGGACAAGGTTGTGAGAGGTGCGTTATGTATGGATTAATTAAAAAAGTGTATCATATTATCTATACTGCCCGTACTGGGTCGTTCGGACGAATGCATCGAGATATTCATTGTTATAATGAACGCCCTTCCTACGATAGGGAGACTTTCACGAGAATTTGTGGAGACTGTGCACACTGACAGAAAAGGAGAAACTGAAAGACTTGTTTTGTAAGTCGCCCTAAGTCCACTTTATGCACAGTTCGATGGAATTGGATTCAGTAAATGGATGAAACTGAATACATTTGACATAAATGCTAGACAAAATCTTCACTGCTGGTTTAACAATGATTGAAGTTTTATGCAGACAACGTTAAGTTTGTAGAAATAGTACAGTCACCTATACGAACCAATGGAGGCATAATTTAGCAAATATGATGTTATTAATTTTCATCCAGTTTGGAATGAAATTAGCAACATAATAAAAATGGCTTAGTGTTCAAAACAAGCATGATAGGAAAATTGACTACACATTGTTTAATGTATTATATACCAGGTGGTGAAGATCGTTAGCGTTTCTAAAAATATATATCCAATTCAATTTGTACAACACTCTGCTGGTGTTTAGCTCGCACCTATGGAAAAGTGAAAACTTAATTCAATCATAAAAATACACCGATAGCTACACAATAGAACGCGAAAAACGTAAACCTATCGCAAAAAAAACGGTGAAACAATTGGAAACGGGATGAACATGCAAACAAACAAAATCCAGTAAAAATAAAACTTCTCTGCATTCGTTATTTTAATACCTTTGAAATACATACCCGCCGGGCTCTCAGTTATGGTTTCTCAAACAAAAAAAGGACTTGTGATTAAGCATGGCAAAAAGTGAAATAAAATAATAAACACATAATGAAATAAAGCGGAAGGATTTATATTCAATTATCGCCCGCAGCACACGGCGCTTTATTGATGATACGGCGCTACACTTACTCTAACGCTGGCTACACGCACGCACGCACGCGCACGCCGATGCTTGTCTGGAAGTTACTAAATGAAATTAAGACGCATCATATCATGTTGACGTGAATGTAGGTGAAAATGTTCGATGCTTCAATAAACTTGTTGGGTGTTAAATAAGGTTCTTAAAATAGAAAAAAACCATCCCAAAACGTATCTACAAATCATATCCACCTGTTCTCAAGGGATGTAATGAGAGCGTGTAAGTGTGTACAGTAAATGGATCAAAGGCACGCGACTGATGATGATGATGATGATGATGCAATCGATGTTTACGGTATAGCAAAAATAAAGAAAAAGGGCAAGAAAATTACAATCACTTTATACTAAACACAAAATCGATTGGATGCAACAAATGCACTTCCCACTTTTGTGGGTAAGGCGCTGCGTAATATAACGAGTGTTGGAGTGTGCTGTAAAGTATAGAAGAGATAAAGCGCTTAAACACGGTTCGATTACAATTAAGTCACTTATCGTACAGCTCTATCTAAACGATCCACCAGGCTACTGTTCGTTCAATCCATCCAGTATATTCGTCCCACGCTCATCCTTCAGATTGGTTTACGATCTTTTTTTTATAATAAACTATATTCAGCATTCAATCGTCGTTTTCTTCTCGAATGATCGTCAGATTATTGCGATCGATAAACAAACAAAACGCTACTACAACAACATCCGTCCACTTACACTTTCTCCTTAGCGTCAACATCAATATTACATCACATTTTCGACCTCGGAAACGTCGCCTTCGTTCATACCTATTCGACACGACACAATAAACAAAACAGAAAAGCTCGCGAGCTTTTTTTCTCTCTGTCTCTTTTTCTATGTTGCCGCGAATTGTTGCCGCACCTAATTAAATTTGCCCTAACTTTAGTGCCTGTTTTCTTTATTTCCTATTTTTCTGTGTTTTCATCGTTTTTTGTAGTAGCTGTTGCAATTATTCTCTTTCGATAATGAAGAGGTTTCCCTAACGCAGCTGTCTGTTCGTTTCTCTTTTTCCTTTTCTCGCCCTCTCTATCTCTCTCTCTATCTCTTTCTTTCAACTCATCCACACCTTCGGGGTTTTGTTCAGTCAATTGGCACTGTTATTTAGTTTCGGAAATTAAAACGGTAAGGATCCGCGTCGTGTCGTAGTTCTATTCTTTACCCTGCAAAGGACAAGCTCTTGAACAGTAGCAGCAACAGCAGCAGCAGTAGAAACATAACCAGAGCAAGGCGAGCGTGAAAAAGAGTTATGAAAGAGGGTGAAACGTACAACAAGAAAGGACACAAAACGAGGAAACGAGAACGAAACCATACAAAATGGTTTCGTTTTTTAAATCAGTTTTTCTTCATTCTTTCCAACTTTGCTCGCTCTCAAAGCCCAAACCGGTATGAGCAGAACGGTAGCGGATGGTAATAGAAAGATTTATTTAAAACATTATCACACCACGTGACGCTCCCCTGTACCGCGGGACGGACTGGCAAACGTGTGGAGACAAAAACGGGATAGAATAAACGAAGTGGCGAATAATAATAACAAAAAAAAGTTGCTATTTCTCAAGTGCAGCGAGTAATCACGTAATTAAAATCAAGAGGAAAAGCTGCTTTCATCTCACCCGGGGTTCGACAGGCGGTACTCAGTGCCCGGATTAAGCTCGACCGTGCTGTGCCGGTTAAGCGAAATTGGTTCTCGTTCTCGTGTTTGTTGTCAGTATCGTTTTTTTGCCACAATTCCATTCCTGCCGAGAGGCGGTCAGGGACGATGCAGCGCACAAAACGATGGTTCGTTAGTGGCGCTGTTAGCAGCTGTTAGAATAATAAACAACAACCGGAAACCGGAGCGTATACAGTGTTTATGAAAGTAACGACACTGTGAAACATGAGTCGTTCCTTTCCAGCTCATTTGTAATAATTATCCACCGACACGTGACCCCAGAGCTACGGTGACATGCCGTTTTGGATACCGATGGGGTAGAGCGGTGCGAGTTGTGAAACGAGTTAACAAGGATATTCCGGACATTGCTCGGTGCAGTGTTGCGGAAGCCCCTTTCATAGAGAAAGAAAAATTGCAAACAGGACAGCGCACATGTTATGGTAAATTATCATCATCCGGTTGGATTATGAGCATTTGTTTCTATTTAATTTTTTTGCAAACCAAAGGCCCCTTGAAGCCCTTGAGGAAGCTTTCACAAAGGAGGGTAGCAAAAAAGTTTTCTCACAAAGAAAATATGACACTCTGTCTATAGCTGTGTTGCTGCTCGCTCGGTGTCGTCTCTGTCTATTGCCACCGTCGTCCTGCACTGCACACGACTACAAAAGCCTCTAACAGCCTCTGCTTTGTCGGCAATGAAATCCTCATCCTAACGTTCGTTCGTAGCCGTCCAACGATCTAACGCTCTTAACCTAAAGCTAACGAACATGTTCACTGTGGGTATCGTGGGTAAAGCGTGATCGGTATGTGTGTCCTCGGAACGCACACTCCGAGTTGACACTCTAGTTGGGTTCGGAGAAAAAAATCCTACCAAATCCAACACACCCACAGCTGCACGATCGCGAAAGCGATGATCCCGCTTCGTGACGGTTACACTCGACTTACACTATTGTTTTCGTTAAAAATTAAATACACCATGAGAGTGGATGTAATGCTACGTAATTGCGAATGTAAAAAATGTAAGAAAAATAATATTATCCCTTAAACGAGTCCGAGTCGTTCGGCAATAATTTCGTTTCCCCTCGCGACGTCTGCTTGTGTATGCACGTATATGCTTGTGCTTTAATCACTTTAGATTTTCGTTCTTTCGAAAATTAGCTATCTTTTACTTAACACGAGCTCGCCACAAATCTACACCGTTACCGTTTATGGCTAGCTAAAGCTATTTCCGTTACAAGTTCGTTTCTGCTCGTGATCTTTGCAAACTTTCAAATTTCATTCTACTTTAGAGCATCGGTTCGTCGCTTACGCCTTACTTCTTTACTAAACTACTTTGTTTTTACTGTGCGTTGCACCCCTATAATCGTCATATATCCGGTCCACCCGACCACCGTGTCCGTGTGCATTCGACCTACGCTCGATTCGATCGTTAAGGGTTTGCTAGTATGCCGACGTCATTGTCGCTTGCACAGACACCCAGTCGAGTGGTGGAACATACTAAGGGCTAGAATTAAATTATGGTCTCATACTCACGCACTACCGTACTAACAGGAGGCCTACGAAAAGTGCCGTGTGCGCACGCGTCTGTTGGTCCCGTGGCGGAAGGTGAGCGATTGCCGCTCCCACTAGACCTCGGTACCGTCGTCGCAGTCTTCGGCCACCAGCGGGCTGGTGCTGGTGTTGGTAGTGCTGGTGTTGATGCCGCTACTGTCACCACTAGCAGTCGCCATCTGGCCGCTCGGTGCCGAGCTCTGATCGTCCCCGGTCGTCACGATGCCACCCGCTGCCGGGAGGACCACCTTCTTCTTCGGCTTGGGCGGTGGCCTGGGCGGAACTTTGCTACGGTTCGTGGTCGTCCCCACCACCGGACCGTAGATGGAGGACTGATCGAGATCGAACCCGCTCAAACCACCGGCCACCATTGATTGTCCCGCACCGTAGGGCAGTGCCTCCGGTATAGCCTCGTAGTTGCCACCGTGCCCCAGCAGCGTGCTGTTGGGCGTTGCCGTCTGGCCACCGGGTGTGGCCGGCAGCGGCCGATCCTTCATGCTGTACTTTGCCATCGGTGTCGAGGTGAGCGCGGTGCCGGCCGCCGTCGACCCGAGCGGTGACCCCCGGTGGCCCGTTTTGTTCAGCTTGAGCGTCGAGTTGCCGGACGCGGTCGTCCGCAGACCGAGATTATCGTACACCGGCTCGCTGAGCGACAGGTCGATGGGGGAGGTGGGACTGGTGGCCCCACTGTGACCGGCGCTGCCCGCCGGCAGCAGCTCGGCCGTCACCGTCGAGCTCATCGACGGTGTCCAGCTGGGTGTGCGCTGTTTGCGCGGGATTGTCACGTACCCCTGGTGTTTGAGGGCGAGCGGCGGATAGATGAGGGGCGCCGGCGTGAACGGTGAGTTCGAGCGGGCCGCCGCAATCGCTATCGTGCGACCCGTCTTCGGATGCTGCAGCGTGCGGAACCCGGCCGGCATCTGGGCGGACGCACCGCCGCCCAAGCTGGTGCCCGGTCCGGTCTGGTAGATTGGGCTGGCCAGCGGCGATTTACCGTAGATGCGCCCGTCGTGGATGTTCGACATCGAGCTCTGTATCGAGGGCGACTGGGGGAAACGGGCCGGGAAGGCCAGCAGGTCCGGCGGCAGGTTGGTGCCGCAGCCGTCATCTACGAAGGTGGCACGGGAGCGCGGGTTCGAGTCCGACAGCGCCACCGAAGCTGTTTCCTCATCCTGGGCGACTAGAAAAGAACGCATCGATTAGAGGGGGATAGAAATGGAGAAAGAAGAAAGATCTTATGAAATGGGAGTTTGTCTGCTTCCAAAGGGGCGAATGAACGCTGCGCCAATTTGGCGGCAAATAAAAAACAAAAAGTTCAAAGCTACTCTCTCTTGCAACGTAAAGCGTGTGCAAAGATTAATTGAGTGAAATAGAATAAATAAGAGATCCACAAAAGCAAATAAAGGTAAACATGACAATGTAGAACAAAGTCATACTAAACATGATAAAAAGCAGTTTCTATAAGCATTTTCGATGAGCATACGAATAAAACAACTCCTATAAAGTTGTCATAATTTTGTGTGTTTTTGCTACTTTCAGGTGTTTTTACCAATGAAATCTACAGATTTACAAAGAACGCCGTAAAGTATGCAATCTCCTCGACAATATGGACTTGTTAAGGTCCTGGTTGTTCATAAACACATTGCTGTTACCAATTGTCTGTTTCGAACAGCAAAAATAATACAAAACAGAAAAGTATAGCAATCAGCAAATTAACAAAAAAGTCATCACTAAACTATCAAACAATCCTTAAGAAGCAAAACAAACAAACAAATGTACAAGCAAAACACGCATAGCACGCGCTCCCTACTCACCAAAACCTGTCTCTTCCAGCAGCGTTCGCTTGGCCTCGTGCTTCTCGTCGTAGTCACCGCCGACCGAGCTCTGGCCACCGCTGCCCGGGCCCTTTTCGCCGGCATCAATGTCGGCCCGGCGGGGCGGCTTCTCCACCGGGTTCACCTCCGTCAGCAGGCTCTTCTGCATGTCGACCATCACGGACCCACCGTCCAGTATCGATTCGTTCTGCGACTTGTCCATCATCTTCGTGTTCATCTGGCCGTTCTCTCTCATTGCGGAGTTTTTCTTGAACCGCCGCTTCCGGCAGCAGATGCAGTACACCAGCACCCAGCTGAGGATGACGAAGAGCAGCACCACCACCACGACGATCAGCACGATCTGCAGGATGTCCTTCGAGCGGGTCGCGGACGTGATCGGGTGCGGGTCCGCCTTCAGGTCGAAGAACTGCTCGCTCTCGTCGATACCGCCCCGGTTGGTCGCCTTGCACACGTACGTGCCGCGATCGGACGGCCGCACGCCGACGATGGTCAGCTCGGACACGAGCACCTCGCTCTGGTCGCGCGGACTCGTCCGCACGGCCTCGGTTATGCGCAGCCGCTGGTCGTGGCGCGAGAAGGACCGCTTCTGGAACAGCCAGTCAATCTTCGGCAGCGGCAGCCCGGTTACCTTACAGATGAAGGTAGCGTTTTCGCCCGCCCCCGGGAACTGCATCCGGTTCTCGACGATGGCGGGCGGGCAGGCAAAGTCGTCCAGCTCGATCTCGGTCCACTGGCGGCCGGCGAGCGCTTTCGGCACACTGCAAGCGGTCGGCGAGGTGTACAGGTTCTTTGCCAGCACGTACTCGGCGAAGCTGCGCAGCGTGCAGCTGCAGTTCCACGGGTTGTTCGTGAGCGACAGGCTGGTCAGCTTCTCCAGCCCGGAGAAGGATTCCTTGCGCAGTGCTTGTAGCTCGTTGTAGTCTAGCTCGATCTGCGACAGGTTCGGCACGTTCACGAAGCTGTTCAGCGCGATCCGCACCAGCCGGTTGCTGCGCAGGTGCACCTTCGTCAGGTACTGCAGGCCGTAGAACAGGTTCTTGTCGATCCGCTCGATCTGGTTGTTGTTCAGGATGATGACCCGGATCTTGGTGAGATCGTCAAAGACGCCCGCCTCGAGCGCGGTCAGGTTGTTGTTCGCCATGTCGAGCTCGATCAGGATGGTCAGGTTGCGGAACGCATCCCGATCGACCCGCTTCATGCTGTTGTGGCGCAGATACAGCTTCTGCAGGTTCGTCTGGTGGGCGGCCTCGAACGTTTTCGCCGGCAGCTCGTCGATTTGATTATGCGACAGGTCCAGGATCTGCAGCTCGTTGCTCAGCTCCTGCGGTACGACCGGTAGCCGCTGGTTCGTACAGTCCGCACTCTTGCGACCGCTCTTCCAGCTGCACTTGCAGTTGCTGCACTGTTTCGTAAAGTCCGATTCTTCCGTACCGTGCGCTGGGCTTACGAGCAGCTGCATTGCCAGCAGCAGCGTCACCAGCACGCCGACCTTCCAGGAACTCGGTTTTCTTCGACCGGTCGGCATCGGTTTGGTGCTAAGTGGCACTGTGTCGTCTGTGGAGCGCCACGCACTCATTTTCGTCCGTGTGCAGCTCGTATTGGGACACATTTTGGACGCCGTTACTCTCGATGCACACCCACACTGTTTACACTTCCCTACACAAACACACACACACACACACTAGCACACACAAACACGCACTGCTACTGAAGTGCTATCTATTTTATCGTGTCTCGCACACACACATAGAGCAGTCGTCGAAAAGCCCTCGAGAAAAAGGCGCAAGGGCACAAGCGTCGGATCGTTGTGCTTTAAGTTGGTGCCGTGCACCAAAGCTTTCCCGTGGCTGCAGCCTGGTGTCGAAATTGGTTGCGATTATTTCCGCTATCAGATGATGATTATCATTGAAATTGTGTTTGCCTTCTATTTATTCAGCTGCAGCCTCTCCTCAGTCGTGCATCGTCGTGCGGAGTCGGACCAGCTCTTTCGCCCTGGTTGACAGTGCCGGTTCGTCGTCTGGTCTGGCTGCCAAGCGAGTTGGTAAGGGGTGTCACAAAGCATCTAGCTTCTTAGAAAAGCTAGCCTTTTTACCGGTCGGCGGAGAAACACACTATACAATGACACGTCCTACACAGACGTACAGTGTCGCTGACGAAGCCAATGTCGGCGCGGCTGTTCTACTTCCCAGTGCTGCTCTACAGCCCTTGGCAACATGTTTCCCGTGCTCATCGTTCGCAGGCAGGCGTGCTGCGTTGATGCAACGGGACATTCGTTGCCCTGCGATGGCGTGGAGACTCCGCTCCTTATTCCATGCCGTGGCACACGGGAGAGCACGGCGACGAGCGCTGTTCGGTCGGTGCAATTGTTGCGCTCGAGGCAACGTTTCGACGTGGTGCTGCTAGTTTTGTGCTGCTCGCCCTGCAATGGGAAAGATAAAATGGAGAAGTTGTACGTTAGCGCATAACAAAGGTAATCGAGCTGTTGGTACGGAGAAAGATTTAATTTGATAGAGAAAATAAGGACAGAGTCACAGAGGTTTGGTTTGGTCTGTGCTAACACAGCCGTGTGGGACTGGGGCCACACACTTGTGTTAACCGAAGCGATTGTGTCCTTGTGATAATAGTGACGAGATACGGCATTTGCAGCAAGCGATAAAGATCGATTTTGGGGATTTTACTTTGATTTTTTATATCTTTATGTCAGTAGTGCCGATGGAGGCAAAGCTACAAATGCCAGTCAAATCCTTTGGAAAGAAAGCTCACGCTTCTTGCAGAACCAAGCGAACGCCGCATGTGTTAGATTAGCTTGTTGAACTGATTTTCTCTTAAATTTTTATTATATGAAACTTTTTCTAGCCCATCCACATTACCTTTCAAGCATTTCCACCAACCTCGTTTAACCTTTAACGTGAATGGTTGCGACTGTTATCACAACACATTTTCCGACCATTCACTGAACTTGCATATCTTTATTGGAGTTTTCTCTTTTTATCCATTGCGGGAATGCTACCCTGCAGAGACATAAAATTTTATCAAGCACCGCAGTAACGCCCCCTCGTACACATCATTCTGCGCCAAGGGCTGCACGTAGAAAAGAATCGTATTATTTTTCCGCAAGCGTTAAAATTTGTGAAGAGCGCGAGTGGTCCCTGCAGTGAGCTAAAAACCCGCCTTACCATTCTGATATTCAACTTATGCAATGCAAACGCCGGGGGAACATTGCACAGCGATAGGAAGCAAGACATTACCCGCCTTCCCGCCAAGGCCGCAGCATGCATGTGTGCCGCAATTTCAAGGGCTTACAGTCAGACAAACAGACACATCGCTCCACCCTCGGCGAGCATTCGTCTTTCTCTTCTGCCACTCTCCTGGCGTTCTCTCTAGCACAATGTACGTTTGTGTGAGGTATTCTTTTCAATTCATTTAATTTTGCAATCCTTTACCATCCGTATGCACGATCGTGTGGAACGCGCAATGTGCAGTAGATATAAGGCGGCTGACTGCAGTGTGTAATGCATACACGTTGCAACAATACCCCACCTGGAGCACTCTTGAGCAAGCGTGGATGAGTGTGTACGACTGGGGGGTTTAGCTTTCCGCCAGCCATGCATGCCACTGTTGAGACAGTTTCCTTTCGCCGCACCAACTCCTTAAAGCTTTCGCAAACGAAATCATCCAAAACGATCCGCGATACATGGGACACCGTTTGCGAAATGAAGAAGAATGTAGGGTGGCTGAGCAAATATGGGCACCCAGTGTTCGGTGTGGCACTGTTTTCTCACTTCTTCTCGAGCCTTTATCACGCCATGCCACGGAGTGCATGATTTCGAAGTGTTCGGAGCACCAGCAGCAGCAGCAGCAGATGGTGACGGCAGACGACACCGCTTTACGACGGTGGGAAAATATTATGACAGAGCTGGTGCAGCAGTGTGCCAAACAAAGCGTGTACTGTAGTAGATGATGTTGATGGAACAGCGCATATGTTTCTATTGCAGCAATGCTAAAAAGGGTAACGAACGAGGGGGGGGCGTATTCTTTGCACCGGTTTCCCTTGGCTGTAGCCTGCGAGCGTGCGTAGAGGAATTTAATAACACAGCATTACGGCTTACTTCTCAGTAGTAGAAAGGCCCCCCAGCTTACCAAACAAGCAAACGTGCTACACACCGTACCGTACTACACCCAAGTGGAGCCAGCGTTCTCGTGACCGATTCGCAGCACTGACTGTGTAAACGGACTGTGGTTTTGCATACAGCGGATATCCGAGCTTCCCCGGGAAGGATGTAGAGGTATTGTTATTTTAACAAGAAACCAGCGTACGCCATCGTGGGCTGTGTTTGTGCCAGTATGTCATAAACCCATTTTCTCACGAATAAAACCTTTGCTCGTCTCCGTCGTCCAACGTTCGGTTCGGTTGGGAGGGTTGAAAGATTTTAAAATAGTTGATACGATGTACCCTGGGATGGGAGCAGCACACACGTAGTAAAATTCTACACACTCTACGTTGGAGGTTAAAGAACGACAGAGTGGTTCGTGGAACATTGTAAGGTGAGTGAAAATAGGAGTATTAAATGCTTTCCAAATATAGTAGAGGAAAAATGTAATTATTTTTTTTTTTTTGAAAACTGCGAGTTAATAATAAGCTTCCGGTAGGTCTATGGAAGATCGCATTCAGTTTATTGGTGATTGGTTAAATTCAATTCAATTGCACATTGTAAAGTAATTAAAAAATTCACACAATGAATGCTAGCAACCGTGTTTGATAATCTCAAGACCGTGATAATCATTGCTTTAATGCTACAAAATCAAACCTTTATCAAATGGTTTAAAGTCCAACTAAAGTTCAACATTCTATTGGGAAAAGATAATCTAATAAAAATAAAACACCTCTCCAAACCACAATCAACTCCCAACATACATTGCCGTGGTTTTACATCCCACCACGATGCCATCTAATGAGGACGGGTGCCATCGCCCGGACGGACTAGCCACAATGCAGCACTCATTCCTCTGCTCGCTCGATACCAGCCTATGTACACCAACATTTTCGAACAATATTCAGCCCAAACTACATTACGCAGATGCAGCTGCCCTTGTCGAATGAGCTCCACAAAAACGTACCTCCCCCTCCGTGCTTTGTGTCATTGTGAATTGTGCCCAAAAAGGCCCCAAAAAAACGCGACCGTGCTTCACCATTATGAGGGGTTGAAAGGTTTGCTGTTCGTTGCCGGAGTCGCTCGTCGGTGAATGTATACACACACGGGCAAAAAGAAAAACCACTCCTGGATGGCGCGGTGGAGCATGGTGTTTAGGGGTGGTTTTAATAATACCTGCACCTTCTGTGTGCACTGTCGGCCAGGCGAAGCACGTTCGTGTGCCCGCAAGCACGGAAACAGCATCGGGCGTTCTGGACGCCACACTCTTGAGCGTGCCGGTTTCCTACGAAACGTAAGATATGTAGTGTGCGCGACTGGTGATGCTACCATACCTTGCACAGCATACTCGGGCACAACTGGATCCGGTTATAATAGTAGTACGACATCAACCTCCCACTATCAGCGCACGACCAAAATTTTGGGGCAAGTATTGTTAGGCCAAAAGGGATGAACACAACCTCTTTGCATCGCGCGTGCTTGTGCTGTACTGCCGACCCGCCCTAAGGCACAACATGTTCTCCGCCACGGACGGTCCCGCTTGCGAGTGTGGGGCACAGTGCACCAGGAGCTGCTTTTTCTTTTTTTGCCGAGTTTGCCCCGCTCTGCACCAACCCTGGGTAAGGTATGTGAGAATCGCGAGAGCATTTGTTTTTTCCTCCTTTCGACAGGCATTATTTTGATTACAGCCCCGAGTGCGCGGAAGGTGCGGATGGGCAAATTTTAATGTGATGCATATTAAATAATGCACCATCAGTGCAGCTGTGCAGCATGTGTGCCGGGTCGGGCGTTTGCACCATCATCGGTGGAGTGTCTTCTTATGCATTTATGATCGCCCGCCGCCCACGTCAGAGAGCGAAGGAAGAACGTCTGACAACCGTTTCCGTGGTTGAATAAACAAAAAATAAAAAACAACGAAAAACACACACTTCCAAGGGAGATCATGGTGTGGAGAACTTTTGAAATCCTCTTTTTCCCATTTTTGAATATACTCTTGGTATGGAGAGTGCTGCGCTGCACTCAACGGATGCTGTGTGGTAGACTGGTTTTGTGCTAATTTTTAATTCATTTTCATCCCCCGTTTGCCCGAGCAGCTCATTTTGCAACTGGTTGGTTATCATGGATAACGATATGAGCCTCAATTTTTGGTTTCCCCTTTCAGCCCATCACCCATCCAACGTACAACATGATGAGTTATCTACAGGGCTTTGAGGAGAAGTGGGCTTATAACTTAAAACATTATTCGTTGGAAAAAAAACCCTCCAAACTGCATGCCTGCAACAAACGTCAGATTTACAGTGTGAGTTGCGGGGCTCGTGCGCCTTGTGCGGAAGCGGAAGTGCTGATTAAATTATTCAGTACACGTTTAATCGTACAACATAAACCAATTTTCTCATCAAGCCTTGATTATGATAAAGCTTGCAAACCCCTATGAACTGGATGAATTGCAACATTCATTGTTCGTTTAACATAATCTTATTGATTATCATTGCACAAGTGCAATCCTTGCCCGAGCAGCCAGCAATCATCATGACTGGTGCGGATGCAACAAGGTACCATTTGATCAAGAATCGTTTGATGCCCAGGTACTTTGGTTACTGCAAAAACCTTACTATTGCCCCATTTCGGCAGCACCAGGGTTGCGTCACAGGTTGTGCAACAGTAACCTCGTTATTCTCTATATGCTTCAATTGGTATTGGGTTTGTTGGCAAGCCGCAAGCAGCTAACCAGGTTCCTGTGATCTGCATATTTGAACCTTTTGAGCCTTTCTGATGCAGCTTTGAGAAGGAATGGTTCCAATTTGCTAAAGTGGGTAGCATTGGTATTGCACTGTGGCCCTTTCTTGTGTGAATTTGCCTTACAAATGCAACGTTGGCGTTAGTAAAGGGTGTCCTATTTGGCCAACAAATGGTTCATCCCGTGCCCGTTTCACCGAACGAAAGGGATGCGGAGCGTAATCAAGCCACTGCCGATGTGCAAAACTTGAACTTCATTTTCCTGGCAGTCGATCTCGTTTCCAGTGCAGAAGGATATGAAATGTAACTATTTTCGAGCGAACGATATCCGCAGGAAAGAGTAAAGCACATTGTGTAGTGTATAGATGAAAAATATTTTCTTGCTCGTATATTGCTCCTGTCACTTTGATGCAGCATGAAGCACTGGATGAATGCCGTCAACGACCCACTCACCACCTCGTACAACGGAATCGTCAAGCTCGGTTCGCCGTGGTGCGTTCCTTTTTACTGCGGCAAAATATTCAATTTCCCCGAGAGGGACAATTCACTGTCACTGCTGCTCTTGTGTGCGTTTTTTTTTCTCCTTTCCACGCTATAACATTCCACCAGCAGCACACTAAAGGTATGCTGATATCATATTTTTCATCTCTCAAACACGATAGAGGTTAAAGAGACTCACGAAGGAGACCAATTGCTCGTGGTTGGCGATCACGAATGAAAAAATAAAAACAAGACCTAAACACCAACACACAAAAAGGCAGGAAGTGAATGTCACCAAAATTCGCAAGAAAATGTGAGGCATATTTGATAGCACGGACAGTTG
This sequence comes from Anopheles melas, assembly GCA_000473525.2. Taxonomy (NCBI): domain Eukaryota; kingdom Metazoa; phylum Arthropoda; class Insecta; order Diptera; family Culicidae; genus Anopheles; species Anopheles melas. Next base: position 5,885 of record KI920063.1, on the reverse strand, counting down.
CGCTGCCAGTTGCGACGCAGCGTATCCATTTCGTTTCCAGAGCAAACACGAGCGTCTATTCCATTAGCAAAAAAAAAGGAACATAAAAACCGGTATGCATTTTTTACACCCCACCCAAGGAAGGTAAACAACTCTGGTCAAAGAGATACTTTCGGAGCGAGTCGTGACGAGACGGGCATGCTACAAGGGCGATACCGTGGCGCGGTGCGGTTCGAGGAAACCATTATCCTCTGCTGTGACCCAGCACCGCACTGAGACGAGCGTTCTCCCGCTTCGATTTTCACAGGCCGTCTCGCACACGCATCCCGCACACGTTGAGTTGTTTAAATCGGCAATTTTCTGCCTCAATTGGCAGCAAACCATTTACAGCCCGGGACCGGGTCAGCTCGGTCGTATGATGCTACTTCTTGACCGCATGGGGATGAAAAGCTTACAGGGCTGGGCGCGCTCGGAAAGGGAGTTTCCGGCGTTCGAGCGTTCATTTTTCGACCTTAGATCCCTCTATCCCACCTCATACACAAATTGCTTAACCTCCTGCTCGATCTCAATCACCATGCGGATCCAACTGCCACTCCATACCGCACCACAGCGAACGGAAAAAAAGAAATGAATCGATCGATAAATTATTCACCGGAAAAAGTTGATTCAATATTTTGTGCATGGTTTTCCCGGAAGTGGGGCTAAGCAAAACAGACCAAACAGAAACGGACCAAACTTTGCACGCTTCGACCAGGTACGGGGAGTAGTGTTTTTTGTTACCCTGCTTGCCTCGTTTTCACGCCGATTTGGATAAAGTTTGTTCAGAAGCCAAAATTATGCACCGTGTTTTGTTTGCTTTTTCCTCCTGAAACATTTTGTGTTTTTTTTTGCGAAACCTGGAACCTGGTTTTGATAGGACCAATTTTTGTCCATCATCTCTCGATACTGAACGAGTGCGGGCAGTGTAATGTGTGCGCTATTGATGTATTTGCGTGGCGTAGCGATTGCACGGAAAAGTTTGTTTACATTTGGTTGCTTGTTTGACAATAAAAAAATCCCTTCATCGATTTGCATCAGTAATGATGTTTATCGTGGTACTGATGTAGTTTTCTAGCATCAAATTTTTACCAGCAAAATAGATTAATTTTTTCATACCTTTTGTCTTGGTTCATTAGGCTGGCCTCTTTAACTAATAGCTCTTTCAAATATCCCTTCTTTATAGAAATTGTACCCCTGGGGTAGCTTAACGAACTAAATGAGAAGGGTTCATTGTTCCAGGGATAAGGGTATAATGGGTTATGGTAGCATTGTTTGGAGCTTAAGAGGCGTATGTTGGCAGCAGGCTCAAAATTTATATACACAAAAAAAATGCTCGGAGCTTTGCAGATCCTTTTCCAATGCGGATGCTCTAAAGTTTACAATTTTATGTTGAGCCAACCTACCAGCAGGACATTTGGAGCTGAGATTTTTCTTTCCTTATTCTTTCTCTTGCTGCCACTGTTGCAGTCTCCTTTACACTATGAATTCGTGTAGTTTAAACGCTTCGCATACCGTATTGGAAGAACACAGAAACCAAGTTAACCCTTTGCGTCAAACTTTCTCACCAGATGTTATTGATGACCGGGCTGTGTGTTACAATTTTCTAGAATCGATAGACATAAACAGTAAACAAAATGTTTTAAATATGGTGCAAACCTCTTGCATTAGATGCAAATGGTCCGTAGACTAGACGCAGATGCAATAACCGGTACCTGACTACTTTCTATTTGATTTACAGCAAGTAAATCCATTGCATGAGCACAACTTGCATTTATCCCAACACGCGCACACACACGCCTTAACAAGCTTGCAAATTTCGACCGCATTCAATTTCGAAAAGCAATCAACAGCTTAACCCATTCAAGAGCTTCCTTTTCTTTGTCCCAAAGTACCGGAACCCCACACGCCACTTACACACTCACAGAACGGTGTCATCATTTTATCACGCATCCCGAACACCCGTACAGATGCGAACAGGAAGGAGACCTACGGTTGGGACGAACGGGTCGGAAGTTTGACAAACTATTGAGCTCTATTTAATTAAAACTAGTTTCCACAGCTTACCACCTACTGAAAGCGGGCTGGTGCGAATGCGAGTGAATGTTCCAACTGGCTTCGGGGCTCGGAGCAAGCTGCTATCAAAGACTGACGACTTACGTCGCGTGAGGGCAAGTTTCGGAGCGTTTCGTTTGATTGCATTTGTTTCTAATTTCATTACAACGAGTGATTGCCGAAACGATGACAAACGTACCGACCGGCGATCGGTAGAGTTGGTGACCGGGAAAGGAAGTAAAATTTCCCCTGGGGGCGTTTGTTCCCGGCTGGTGGCTTTTTTACCGTGAAACGATCGTTACTAACGACATTAGTTGGCTGTGCGATTTGGCCTAGAGGACTGATACTTTCCACGAGAGCAAGATTCGTTGAATGAGCAGTATAATTTATTAGCATCCCTCGAAATGTGTCATGTTCAATCCGGGTTACCAATCAACGGAACTGAACTGGAAGGAAAGGGAAGATACGGATTTTGCTACCAGAAAACGCTTACTTACAATGCTTGTGAAGCAGGTTTGTAAGCTGAAAAGGAGGTTGTTTGATTTCACTATTAGGAACTTCAAATATCGCAATATAAAAACAAGTTTTGTCATGAGGAATATATGAACATATACTTGTTATTATAAAAATAGAACAATACTACCCGACCCGAAAATAAGCTCAACTTTTAAACACACATATTCAGCACCAGTATAAGCACCTTTACAAATTGCCGTGAGTTGGATAAAAATATTATGCAGTTTTTTATGCCCATACACCAATCCTCACACCAATCCTTGTTTTCTGCACAAACAACACCTGACACCCTCTTACCCAATTTAATCCATTCTTCGCAACCGCGTCGCCCCAGCATGACAAATGTATGAAGCACAATCAATAACCAGTAACGAGCATCGGTTTTCTGGCATGTCAATTACCTTTAGACTTCAGGTGAGCGATATTTACGATCCGCTTTCGCTCCCGGCACGTCCGATGCCTTCTTTTTTACGCCCAGCGACAAACACGTGTACACGCGTGACCCAGCTGATGGCGAAAGCACACAACTGAAGGTGTGGTATATATATATATATATATTTATGTGCCGCAAAAGCAACCCACATAACTTCAGATTAAAAAGCATCACAACCGCATACGGTAGCACTTTTCACCTTCCAGTTTGGTCCTTCTTCACAACTTCCCCTCGTCGGCACAAACTGTCGCACAGAACAGTACACCCGAAATGGGTGGGATTTTACACGCATTCGCAACAACGCACTAAATCGTCAATCATGCGATGCGAATAGCGCCGTGAAACACACATGGGAAATGACTATGCGCTTCTCCGTGTGCGCGTGTGGTAGCCGTGAGTGGTAGTTTTATAGCCAAGTGCACCATCAGCAGTGGGACCCCCGTAGCTGCTGAGCCGTGTGGTTTACTTGTCCGTGGGCCGCACGCCAAGGCCAGAAAAGAGGAGCAGGCGTATTGGAGGCCCACTCAAATATTGTTCGAACAAAATATGACAGTTCAGACGAGGAAGTGAATGCGAACAACAACAAAAAACGGTCTCCAAACAACTAACAAAAACGCACCGATTACACGGACACACAAACACACACACACGTACGCATGATTTTCACATTCGCAAGTCATACTCATCGTCGTCCCGCGCTGCGGATGTCAGGCGCAGGTGGCACACTGTCTCTGCAGGACATAACAATATCGCATCACCCACAGAAAAGCGCGTCTGCTTTGGTACGCCAAAGTGGAGGTTGGAGAGTAGGGAATAGTCATGCTTCTTCCTCCCCGCCACAACGAGCAAGGTAACGGGCGGCAGTAAGCCTCCGACAGTGGTTAACCTAGAGTTTGCCAACGTGTGTGTGCGTGTGTGTGTGTGCCTGCTGCCTACAACAAGGCGGCTACACACGTTTGCCACACGCTAAAGCGCTGCGAAGTGCCGCATGAACGGCGGCGCGTAATTTGTGTGCCGAATACACCCCATTATTACCGTCATCATTTGCCCGACATGCCCGGCGGGCACTTATGCCAGCGCAAAATCGCGCTATCTTCGACCGAGGTTCGTTCGTTGGTGTGCGGTGTGTGTAAAAGCAAACGAAGAACTCTTATACTGGCGCTCCAGCCCAGCTTTCCTCCGGAGGTAGGCTTCTGCAGCTCGATGATGAGATTTGTCGAGTGTGGAGTGTAATGCTGGCAGGAGGGGGGGTTGTTTTTTGGCTCGTACCATAATACCTCTCTTATCAAAGATGTTTTGTACCATTTCCGCACCGCAAAACGAACCATTAACGGCACACAGGTAGTAGATGCCACACCATTACGAATGGGAAACGAATTCGGTTTGTGCAAAGATGCTATACGGTACGTGCATCGTATCGAAGGGGAATGTTGTAGGTATTCTCTCTATTCGAAAGGAGAAACTATTACTTTACATCCTTCAAATGACAATTATTATGCTGCCAAGGGTTCCATTGTTTGACGATGATTTCCTTCGCCATCGCTCCCCGCCGTGTAGCGTTAGGAAATGAGATAACGGAAGTGACAGATATGATGCTCGCGCCTCTGCCATACCACCAACGGACTCCACCTGCTAGCTGTATTCCTTCCTTATCATGGCCATTACCGGGAGGCAATAACCAGAAACAATCATAAATCATGAACTTCCTGAAGAAGGTTTCACTGGCGGAAGTTTGCACCGTTTTCTTGGCGCATCTTGTGTATGCTGGCCCACCTGTACCTCAGCAGCGATTTTTTTCTTTCGAGTATTTCGCTTCAAATTCACATACGCACATATCATGGCATGATGTGCCAGAGTTTGACGTTGGTTCGTCTTGCACCCTGACACCGATGATAAAGGCGCGCGTACCATTCTAGCATGACCGCTTGATTGATATCGCATAAGCATATTTCATCCGCTTATTTTGAGGCTCTCCCATCTACATATCACTGCGGGGCACGATAGGGAATGGAATCCCAGTGCTTGCGCTCTTGCGCAACACTGACATTGATACGTCTTCCAACTACCGTTTGCCGCAAGCCGATGCTGAACGTGAAACGGCTGGTCTACTGGTTCTCTAGTAGACGACAGATGGAATGTGTGTTTGATTAAATTATCGTAGCGTTGCGTGCGTGTGTGATTTTATGACGAATCAAAACCATTCCCGTGCCGGAAGAATAGGCCCGAAGAGCAGCCGAAACCGAACCGGGGGATAGGCGAGCGGGTTTTGGGTGGCCTAAAATTAGACATTCGCCCCCTTCCGATGAATGGGCTTTATACCACAATCAAATCTTTCCAAACGAACCGTTGCAAAAGCTAATCAACGATCTTAAACGACTCAACAAAGGTAAAACCACACCACCGGCACCCAATCATGATGATGATGATGAGGAGGATAAGGATGATGATGATGATGAGGCTGAAGGGTACCGAACAGCACATTCTGTTGCTGCTGCTGCTGAACGCATTGACGCGTGTCGGTGAAAATAAAACACGATCAAACAAACCTCATGCTTTCCGGTGGTCGTTCAACTTCTTAGAACCAGGCAGGGGATTAGTACCACCGCAACAGCTGCAGTAGCAGTAGCAACAGAAACTCATCTCTCCCTCCTACTGTACTTCTACTGACTACTGTTGCGGTATACCCGAGCGGATGGTTGGCCCATTCCTCTCTTGCCCGTTCCCCACGGCGGTGAATGTTTACTTACTAATTACAAAATGGGTTTTCCAAGTATTTTTGCCCATTAAATTTACTTGCCTTGCCCACCAAGCGAGCTGCCGGGGGGAAACAGTGTGTCAGTTGCAGGTTGCCTACTGCAGCTTGCTA
>AXCO02002967.1:0-25450 GCA_000473525.2 Anopheles melas | reverse complement strand
TGTGTGTGTGTGTATGTGTAATTTTTTGTCTTGCCGCAGGAAGTGGGTTTAAGGGCGCCCACCTTTAAGGGCAACAAAGCGTCGTCTTACTGTGAAATGATATGCAATGGTGTATGTCATTCCGTTGCCACTCTGCTGTGGAGCTCCTTTTGGCATATGATTCAATTTTGGAATTAACTTTTATTCGCTGTTAACTGCGAGAAGGAAAAGGCCCGTCCCCGCGTCGTCGGTATCTTCGTTATCTGTTTTTGCTTCTCGTTTACTTTCGGCCGGGCGGCATCGCGCGTGAAACTCCGACGGAAAATGGAATAATAAATCCATTTAATGTCAAGATTTTAGCAGCTAGACAAGACCAGCAGCAGCGTGCGTGCCCTGGGGGCTGGTAGGAAAATGAAGAACCGTAAGCATATGCCCCAGAACCCTCGATTGCCACTCTCGAGATGATGACGATGATGATGGGAAGGAGGCTTCTCTTGAGAAGAAATGCTCTGTGTGCCGACGATGATGCTCATGATGATGGTGATGGAAAGCCGACCTGCACCCACCACCATCCCTGCCGCCCTGAAGCTCGTGCGGCTACAATTGGCCGGAGCGTGCGCGCGCGCTCATCTGGGTGGAAAAGTTGTATCAGCAACTGACCCGAGGAAAACCTGGTGCTGCCGCCTTGCTCTCTTCTTCCTTCATCTGAATCGTTTTTCCGTGAATTCATCATCATTTTCCGTCCCTCCTTTACACCACCTGTACCTGCCGGGGCTTAACGGGTGCTGCCTTTGGTTCGTCGCTGTGTTCTTTTCGGTAGAGAAAAAGAAAATAGCATTTGGAAAACGTTTAGTGAGTAAATTGACCATCGTTGGATGATTTAATACCGTTGTTGCCGTGTACTGACGGAGAGAACGTGTACCCTCGAGAGGGCGGAGATTGAAAACACCGAGGAAAATGACTCACTCACTAAATGTTGAATCTTTAGTAGGAATATATGTTTGTCTAGACATTTATTGCACCAAAAAAGCTATGGTGCTGTGAGTAGACCAAGGAGCGGATGCTTTAACTGTGACGAAAGTATATGTGCATAGACATGTCGGATTTTTTTACGTGACTGTACCAAGCGTTCGAATTATCAATGCGCTTCTGTTAAGCAACTGAAGGGCTCTTTATATCAGACAAACACGATCGTTTCTGCTTTTCTGCGTTACTTGGAAGGACGTTAGGCGAAGGACGAAATGTACTGAAATAGCTCAAAAGAACTGGTTAATTGTATGTCTAGGCGAAAGAAGATTGACTAGTGAGTGAGTGGGTGCGAGGCTAGGGATTCAACTCACCTCCTAAAACCCATCCAACCCTACCGTACGGAGCTGCACCGCTAAAGGTACTCTGGGGGGTGGAATGGATCGATAAAGTTTTAACCAAGTTACGGTTGCCCACCACCACCACCACCAATACCATATCGTTTGAGGTAAAGTAAAGCAAAGCGCATTATAAACGGAGCCGGACGGACATCCTGCAGGTCTCTTCTGCTACAGCTCGTAAATATCTATCCATGTTTCTATCGGAGTTTTGTTGCTGTTTGTGTTGGGTAAACAAATAAATTTTGCTTGAGCAAAAACTATCAACGATAGCGCATCGGAGCAGTACTACTCCCCGGGTCGAAATAATAAAATTTGCCTGGAATTGTATAGCGAAGGGGAGGGTTCGTTCAGTTGGTAAACTTTGCCAGCTTTTTCGTACGCAAGTAGTTCCGCTCAGAAGAACCACACCGCTTTTGGGTCGCTGTTGCCTTCGTCTCTTCGATTAGTGAAGGTAAAAGGTGCTCGTTTTGATGATGGATGGGTCCATGGGTATGGCTGTAAATGTCGCTAGGGAAAAGTTTCTAATCCGTCCAATTTTATGCACTTTTTTCTCTCTCTCTTTCTCTGGCAGGGAAAACAGTTTATCGAATTTACACTCCTTTGCTCCCCGAGTATAAGGGGCTTCCTTACCATGGCTAGAATCAATAGCGCAGTAAAACGATTATATGCCTTTTCCAGTTTGAGGTGACCGGAATTTGGTTGATGACCTCGATATATGCGAAGGCATTCGTTCTTTGAAGGAAAGAACGGTGAGCGCCAAATAAGCTCAAGTTCAATGAAGGAAATACCTCCTCTAGACAAGGAGGTGAAAAGATGGCCGCACAAAAGGTCGACCTATCTTTTCTGGCAACATATTTAGTGCCAAGGTAGTAGAATCTTCCAATTATGCCAACCCTCCCAAGAACATGTCGGGGGGCGCGGCAGTAAAGCTTGAGATTGTTATCTATGCCATCACACACTGTTACTGACCTCAAAAAGTTTCTCTCGGATGTGTGTAATAGACGCCCCACACAACGCAGCAGGGTAAGGAGTGCTCATTCGGTTTCGGCATAGTGTGTGGGGCCTCGGAGGTTTTTTTTTGTTTTGTGCGCTGTTTGACGCTTGTGTTCTACTTGAATGTGCCCCTCCACGGGCGTCGCGCGTCAGTCCGTCGGCGGCAGCATGATCGATACGAAGTTTACCTTTTTATTGTGTTTCACAGGGTGTAGCGTGAGGAAAAAGTGCTTCAATTTTGTTCCAAGCCGCCCGCAGGGACAGGGCCGTACCTCCGTACCGAAAATGGGGCTTTCGGAAAATCCGCATCCATTCGCTGGTGGTGTGTTACTAATGGGAGCTTAGCATGCCATCGTCCCTTCAGTAGGACAATGGGACTCGCGAAGCCTACGATACAATTCGATTGAATAATAGCGGCTTCATATCCTCAGTGACGATGTCAGTCAAGGCCATGGGTGGCCACAGCGGTGTATGTGTGTCCTGATAGATAGTGATATGTCCATGAAATGGGACAAGTATTCCACACACTCCTCAAATACTCCAGATTTAAAATTTATGTTTTCATTAAAGAGATAGAAGTAAAACTCTGACCCAAATTGCTCCCAGCCACAGGGAAAAGTGTTTGAATAGCTAGATTGGCTTGAAAACATAAAGAATATCCTATTCTATTCAAATTGGTAGGGTTTTCAGCAATTAAAATCTCGCCCCAATTAGCGTATAGTTTCCAGCATGACTTTTGGCTCCAATGCAACACAGCTGGCATCATACAAGCGATTACCTACCTTTCTCTCTTTCTCTCTCCCGCTCTCGTGTCTGCTGTGGGTCGTATTTCAGAGTTAGAAACAGACGAACCAGCAGGCTGATTATGTCGCTCTTTCGCTATTTGCTAGACAAACACAAGCGAGCGATGAACGGTGCAAACAAGATGATGTGTCGAGAGTAGTTCCCGTATGTGTGCTCTCGTTCGAATCTCGCTCGCTCGGTCGTGCCTTTTAGTAGTTCCCATGCACATCGCTCGTGCTCAGGTGGTGAAGTTGAGCCACCACACCATCGTAACGTGGGGCAAGCAAAGGCAAGCAGCTCAGCAACAACTCAACTCTCGCGCTCTTAGACCACCCACCCACTGCTCGTCCCACTGCTTATGGCCCAGCAGCAAGCCGCCACCACCCACTGCTGTCGCCGTTGTCCGGAAGTGGAGGTTGATTATGTTTACTTTGCATGTACACGTCGATGCACACAGCCCAACAACAGAAACGCAACTCCCTGCAGATGTATTTTTACCCTTCGCATCCTGCGTGGTACGTTCACTTGACACTTTCATCGCCAGGCCATGACGGTGGTGCATACACAGAGAGGGAGATGCTTTCATTTATCCTGTTTATTCAGCAAGCGTCCTCGTTCTTTACGCTGTCCTTTGTGCTAGTGCTTTGGAGCAGCGGGAGCACTCATTTCCTGTGTTCCCGGTGGCGGCTGATGGCACAAAGTTTTTGTGCACAGGAATAAAAGCGCGTACCGTCGTGCAGAGATTGGCGGAGAGATTTTTCCAGCTGCCGGTGCTGCCGTGCGACCCAAATTTGCCTTCACCATTATGTGTGTTGTTTTTTTTTTCGTTCCTCGGGAAATAAAGCGCATTATGAGACAGAAAGACAACAGTTGAAGAGGAGCCACATTTGGCGAATGTGGTGCGTCAGTGGTTTTCATCGATTGCTGCACACAAATGGGTTGTTTCGCACCGCTTTCGGTGAACTTTTCTACAATGAATGTATGGATTTGTTGCATATGAGATGCTTGCTCTTGTATATTGTCCTTTGCATTACGTACTTGTAGTACGTTCAGTGTGTGTGTGTATTTTGGAGAGGCTGGAAGAACGGAGCATCCATTCCCCCCCCCCCCCCCTCCTGCCCCCTGGCAAATCCAGGTCAAGTCTGCTGGGACAATTGGACATTTTGGTTGGAACTGTTTCTCAAACCATGGGGCGACGACGATTGGACGATTAACTTGAAACAGCCACGATCATGTTACCTTTTCTAACCATATGAATTCCGCGATCAGTATTTAATAATTGTTTTTTTTTTATCTTTCACCCTCCATTTTAGGACATTGCTGCCTACATAAAGAAAGAATTCGACAAAAAGTACAACCCCACCTGGCACTGCATCGTGGGCCGAAACTTTGGATCGTACGTGACGCACGAAACGCGTCATTTCATTTACTTTTATCTCGGTCAGGTTGCCATCCTATTATTTAAGAGCGGTTAAACCACACAACCTTAGCTTAATATCATCGGAATGCTGTAAAAGAATGGGAGCGAGGACGGGATCGGACGGAACGGCGAAGCGTGTAGAGAAATGGCAACGATTGCGTATTTAGCGGCGGCATCCACATATATGGACACGGCCTTCAACCTGCAGTCGCGGACGGCGGGAGGATGTTGGAGGGGGTGGAGGAGCCGAGCCGTAGATGCGAAGGAGTAGTAGAAACGGAACGATGGATAGATAGTTGGATAGTGAGGGGCGCGAGGAACCGTTATTAGGAGCAGTGGGGAGGAAATTTGACATTCTTATATATTTACCGTGAACTATACTAAATCGAACGAAGCAGAGCTGTACCAATTAAGTAAATCAACTTTACCGGAACTCGCGAGCAAAAATGTGTGCTGTCCATGGGTGTGGTGTGGTCGTAAAACAAGCTGCTTGGAACAAGGAAGGCAAACCATCTGTCCAATCATGCCCCTGCCAGCATAATATCTCATGCCACTAGTTCGTCTGGGAGTGTCGTACAGCAGCAGGCAAATACAATGCCCCCAAAGAGTGTGGCCGACCATAAAACCGACGTTCAAGTTGTAAACTAAAATTCCATTGCGTTCAGTAAAGGTGTGTGTGTGTGTATGTGCGTATATCGTTGTGATTGAGAATTGTAATCGATGTACAGGATCGCTGCCTTTGTCCAATACCTTTGAAAATCTTGCTGAGATACAACATTCTAGTAACACAATCAATCTCTCGATCGCACATCGTCGTCCGCTCGATCGAACGTTTAGAAGTGGCCATTTTACGAAGAGAAGAAATTCCGCGTCCCGCAGAGGCTATGAAAAACGACCGGGACGAAGGGAGTTATGATGAGGCGGACAGTAGACGGGAAATGGTAAAGAACAGATATGGCCGTGGACGGATGAACAGCAGTAGTACGTGATCTTTCACAAATCCTTGTTATTCTTCTCAAAGATCGATCAACTTTGAAGCATATTCAAGCAAAAGGGAGTAGAGGAAGAATACGCATTCATTCTGGCTAGCAACCGATTCACGGTAACATTCATTATTTGCAGGGACACTCTACAAACACACAATTTTTAACGTTTGCAGACAGTAACGATATCTCACAACCGATGGAGAAAGCAGGAAGAACACACCCGCAGACAGGCTCGAGAGAGAGAGAGAGAGAGAAAAAAAAACAAAACAAAGAACGATCTTCTCAATTCGCTTTCCCCGGGTGATGATAGTGTTTAAGGCAGCAGGGTGAAGGACTCGCAGGACTTCTATATCGCGATCGATCGATAGAGTTTTTGTTTTTGTTTTTGAACGGCGAGATTTCACTTTTCACGTTTGGTTCAGTTCGGTCCTCGACCACTTAACAATATATGGTAGGAAAGGTGTGCTTTCCCTTCTCCATCAAAGATAGTTTAGTGCGCGAACGGAGAGCGTGTTGCCTTTCTGCGGCAAAGTGCGCAACGTTTCGCATCGTGCGTCGAGTGGTTGTCGCACGTGCCACCACGGCGTAGAGTTTTGAGAGGCGTTAGGTTTCTTCTTCTTTTTTTTGTACGAAAATGCGGCACTAGAATGTTTTGACTCCTGAAATGAATTTATGAACTTTGAGCGTATGAATTGGCCGTCTTAGTTTCGTTTATTATTATTGCTAGTTTTGTTTTTCCACCATAGTATATCAAACGAATGAAGGAGTATAAATAAAGAATTACACTCGAAACTACAAAACTAACTTGCATAGAACCTACCAGAGAAGGAGGAGGAGGAGGAGGAGGAGGAGAGCCTTTATTGTGTTGACAAGTGAGTGGCAGTGAATGAGCAAAGTAGAAACCTCTACAGCAGTAGTGCATACGCGTGGCGCACACAGTCACGGTATGTGTAAGCACAAAAAAAACACACACACACAGGAACTGCTTGAGCTGAGAGCAGATGCCGCTTTCCGCAGTGGGAGGGCAGTATGATCGGTAGGTGTGATGAACAGTATGTAGTTTAGTCAATGAAGGTACCCCCCCCGGTGGCGGCGCAGAATAAAAGAAGGACAACAACAGAGATGGCACAAGAACTGTAGGTCTAACTGCTCTACTAGCTAAGCTTACGAGAAACTACACCGATTTGATTGCGCGCGTGTGTGTGTGTGTGCATCGGAGCGCAAGTTCAAGTATTCAATTTCTAGTGATTATTCTCGGACCACCAGCTAACCACCAGCTGATACGATTTTTCATCATTCATTATCAATCATATTACGGTCACGTTGGTTTTGTATTCGCCATCTCTCTTCAAGATCTGGAAAACAACACTCCATTGTGATGTACGATGTATGTGTGTGTGTGTGTGTGTGTGTGTGCATGTGTGTGTTTGTGTGCATGTGACTATAGTGAGCTCGAGTCGGATAGATGTTAAGAAATATCAAAAGAATTTAGTGAAAACAAGCATGATGTGCGTGGCACATCGTCCGGATTCAGTCAACTTATCCCCTACGTTTGTGTGACCTTAGCTCCTTCAACGCTCAGGACCATGGGACGTGGAGTAGCAGTGCAGTATGTGTATGTTGAAGGAATGCTGCATTACATTTCTGTTCACATTGTGGTTTACGAAACACCCGTCCGAAGTACTGAAGGTATTAAGTAAGTCCGTACACGCCTGTGTATCTATCGGGCGTTGGTGGCAGTATTTGACCTCTTTAAGGATAAATGATCGTTGTAACCGAAAAAGGGCTTTTTCATCTATTCGCTAGATGTGCTTGCAAATCGAAAAACGTATGTGTTTTAAATGTTTTCCTATCTGCGTGAGGACTAAGTCATCACATCTCTCAAAATTTCCCCTTTACGTGTTTGGTGTGAAACGTCCGGGCGTGATTCTCCTTTATGCACGGCAGTGTCGTATAAGTGTGTGTGTGTGTATAATGTGCTCATATATCTTGATGGTCCACTTCTACAAAAGGAAATTGCATGAAATCACGGCTCGGTCGTCTTATGCGATAGCGGCCAAATCTTGAAAAATATCCCGTAACGCACACAGTATGTCTTCATCTAACAAGATCCCCACAGCAAAAAAAAGATATTATTTGTTCAGTGTGTATATGCGTGTAGATGTGTCTGTTTCGTGCCGCATTAGGATACTTCTTCCTTCCTACTAGTCTTCTTTGGCCCCGCATGCCAACATATTCCGCATCACGTGGAGGTGTGAAACATTTCCAAGTCAAACAATTTCTTTCGCATTTGGCATTATCTCTCCATTGCCGATCATATGCATCGCTGGGCTCACAATCTATATGTCAACCGAAAGAAGAGAGTGTGCTCACCCCTCATCTCACCTCACGTTCCATTGGTTCTGCTGGATGTGAGACTTATATTCGTACACGTAATATTCGTTGGTGTATTTTTTATCAAACACAATCGTCGAAAACAACACAACACAGGCTTGCAGGGAAAGGTGGAAGCAGTGAGAAAGAAAAGAAAATTCACAAAACACAGAAGAAGGAAGCCCAATGGTGGAGTGTGGAAGAAACAAAAGAAAACGCAGAAAATCATACAAAAATTAAACATGAAGCAACAGCAGCAACAGCAGCAGCAGCAGCAGCAGCAAAGCATCATTGAATGTGCGATCAAAAACAAAACAAAAAAGACCTGCTACTGCGAAAGCGAATGGGCAAACACAAATGAGCAAATGATAAACTAAAACATTAAGTAATAAAAGAGGCAAAACGAGAAACATGAAGCGTCCGTGCTTTGAACGTCCTGTGGCATAATATCCGAACCGGAGTAAAAACTGAAGCTCATGTATTAAAATCGTCCCGAAATGTTGCCATCCCAGGAGGAGTGTTGCGCGTTGGTCGATTTATTATTTATCAATGATGGTAGTAGTAGTAGCACACGTTCTACAAAATTAGCTTTAGACGCGACGCACGTGATTGAGCTGATTACTTAAATAACCTAGGTCAAAGCTCTATTGATAGATTGGCGGCGAGCGTGCTCCTATCGGCGAGGAGGGGAATTGTACTTAATCTTTCGCGTCACCATGACGATCTACAAGAATGGATTTGTGTGAATTCTGTTCGTCGTTGGTTGGTTTCCCTTTCCTTAACTACCATGTGCGCATTATTGTGGTTGTCGTCGATTTCGATCACTACTATATAAATACATCTTATCAAAAGCTTAGTCAATCAATGGGAGAGATTCTGGCCACTCTGCGCGGTACTGAGATTCTGCGCCCGGCCCAACAGGTCTCGCCATTGCGCCATCGTGGCTGGCGTGGCACGCTTATTAGAGAGAGAAAACAATAAAATAAAATAAAAAAAACATGTACAGTCTACAGGGCACACCAGACAGAGAGGTACTTTGCGAGTTAGGTCGTCGTGTAGAACTGGTGGCCCATAGTTATTTGCCTGGCTGGCCCTCCCCAGGCCCTCGAATGCCTTGGAATGCTTTCCCTCAAAGACGGCTGCTTTCCGATGGTCGTACGCTGACTATGTTGCGATGCCCATTGGCGGTATGCCCGTTCGCGTGCGGCGACGGCAGATAATCGTCCGGCTGGAAGGTGTTGTTTTCGTGGCCCATCTCGACGTGGTTCGCGTGGCTGGTCGGATCGTGCCCGATGGTGGCCGCCGTCTCCTCCGGTTTCGGTCCGTCCATGAAGAACATCGTGATGAAGAACAGCACCGTGCTGATGCCGTAGAAGCCGGCGTAGAAGAACATGACCGAGCCGCGGTAACCGATCGCCTTCGCCAGCGGATCGACCAGGATCGGCAGGTTGCCACCGATGTTGTTCATCACGAACAGGAACACACCGATCGTGGTCGATCGGACCTGCAGTGGGACGATCTCCACCAGCACGGCAAACACAATGCCGAACCACATCTCGGCTGTAAGATAAGAGAAAGAGAGAGAGAGTTGATTACCATGGAAACGCAGACGCTTTTGCAGGGCTCACTCACCGAAGAAGTAGCTGATTCCGAGCGTGATCATCGCCCACAGTGGCTCGAAGTATACTGAACCGAACGCGAACGGCGTGGCCAGCAGCTGGCTGATCGCCAAACAGGCCACCCGGGACCGGATGCCCATCTTGGCGACAACTTTGTCCGACACGATGCCTCCAACCACCACGCCGATGCTGCCGATACCGATCGTCACGGCGAACAGCCACCAACCGAGATCGACATCCGGGAAGTAGATGTTGTAGTACAGATCGGCGTTGTACGCGAAGGTCATGCCGCCCGAGTGGCGGATCGAGGCGGCAAGCACCAGCAGCAGAACGCGCGGCTGCAGCAGCACCTTCACCAGGTTAATCTTTGCCTTGCCCGCGGCATCTTCGCCAATACTTTGACGCTCCGGTTCGCGCAGGGTCGTGCCGGTCAGCACGGCCATGATGAGTGCCAGCACACCCGTACCATAGTAGCACACACGCCAGCCCTAAGAGAGAGAGGGGGGGGGGGGGTTCAATTAGACACAAGTCCGGCAAGTACAGTGGAACGTTTCCACTTACCAGTCCACCGATGTCCAGCTTGGTGATGTAACGGCCGACCGGGAACGCGATGCCGTACCCGCCGTAGATGCCCCAGTTAAAAATGGCCATCACCAGGGCCCGCTTGCTCTCGGGGAAGATGTCGGACATGATGCCGGTGGCGAGCGGATTGCAGCCGGCCTCGCCCGCCGCCATCACCATGCGCAGCAGTATCAGATGCCAGTACTCCTTCACCGTACCCTGCAGCAGGATGGCCACGGCAAACACGAGCGTGCAGACGAACAGCATCCGCACGCGGTTGTACCGATCGGCGGCCACGCCCAGCACGACGCCCATCACCGTAAACACGGCAATAAAGCTCGGCCCGGCCAGCAGCTGATACTCCAGCCCGAGCCCATTGTAGTTCCACTCGCAGTAGACTGTGCCGTTGATGTGCTGCTGGTGGCATCTGTCGTTCGAGCAAAGTAGACCGTTTCATAAAGCACACATGCGTCGTGTTGCCATAGAGAGAGCGGGAGAGAGCGAGAGCTACTTACTCGTGTTCGATGATAAACTCCGCGCACTGGGCCGGCAGCTCGTGGCGCAGGAAGTCGGTATGGTTCTGCTGGCAGGCCTGATCACCGTAGTCTAGCTCGATGGCGGTCGCTTTCGAGGTGACGCCGATCAGGTAGTGGCCCAGCTCACCGGCAATGTAACCGATCGTCAGCACCGCCAACACGTACGGTTTGTACAGGAAGCTTAGCTTCTCCATCATTGAGGACTGCATTTTTGGTTGCTTTTTGGGCGGGTGCTATGGAGATCGGAAAAAAACCGGAGCCGCACAACGGTAGGCGGTGGAGTGTGTTAGTGGGTCAAGTATCCTTTGTTGAAGCAGTGCGATCGCTGCCCGCACCCGTGTCCCGACTGTGACTGTGAAGTGACAATGGCCCTCGTGTGTTCTCATCAGTGTGTTAGTAAGGAGAAGGAGCTTCCAGGCGTTTACAACCGTTTGGTTCGGTTTCGTAAAGGATGCTGCCCTCACCCGAAAGGCCTTTTGGCGGTGGAATGAAAAAAAAAAAAAATACTGCGGTTGTAATTTTTCATTACAGTGTTCCAGGGTAATCATCAGTTGTCTGAACATTCAATTTACCCACACTGCCATTTATGGCCAGTAGAGTAATTAATAGATCTATAATTGATCGGTACGATCATCAATCACTTCGACCGCGCTCGACACGATGGATCATAGAAAATAGGGTCAGTGCTTTTTCCCCCCAGAAGTTTTAAAATGACGTCATAACAGTGACCAATAAAGGCGTAGGATTATGCAACGCAAGAATGTAATTCCGAGGATGATCTAGCTGTCGCGAATCTGCATATTTGAATGATGCTTGCGCCAGACGGGTGATGCCTCGACACGTTCCGCCGTCGGTCACGAACAAAACAAGCACAGGAGAGCACTAATAAACCCGTGCGACGGTTAAGTGCCCAGTGGCAGACTGGTCGTGATTGATGATTTATGGATGAGATGCAGTTTTTGATTGTTGTGTGATTAAATAATAGGATGGCGGCGCGTGTGGCTCGCGTACGATCGTTTTGTTTCCTTTGCCCCTCGTTCGATCATTGCTCTTCTTGATGTGGCAGTGAATGTGGTGTAACTTGAATAATGTACACTATATTTATTTAATTACGGTGAACGGTGAACAGCGAGTGCCGTCAGAGAGGCGGATGTGTACTTTACACCGTTTTTATTTTATTACCCTTGTTTTGTTTTTGTTGACAGAGGAATTAATGTCCCCAAATTACTTTAGAGATATTCAGTAAAAGGCTCCCGTATGGGGTAGTGTTAGGCCTTGAACAAAGACCTCTGCTGAAGGGAGTTCTGGACTCCTATCTACTGGATGAATATCATTTGGGATTGTTTTTAGCATGACATATGAGCTCGCTAATGGATTCTTTATCGGCTTTCAGTTGCTTCTGGTGCTATTTTCAAAAGCCCACCCTAACTCTTTCATATCTACTACCATAATTGACATCCTTTCCGGAAATACAACCCACCGTAACATTGTGTGCCCAGTCGCAAAACACGCACGATCGACATACGATACCACCTAGAGTGCCCCTAGAGTGTACGTATCATATCGTACGGGTTTGCCAAGATCAAGGTAACCATCGACTCTCCGAGACACTCAACGGTGTTGCGTGTCCAGCGGAGCTCGTTGGACGTGAACGTTCTTGCTGCATTGTTGGGTTTTTGCTTTTCCGTCCCATTTCCTGTCACTGGTAAGCTGGCTTTACGCCCGTGCGTGTGTGTGTGTGTGTGTTTGTGGTGCAAAAATGAAACAAAATGACAATAATCCTTTCACTTTCAGCACCACCCTCTCGACGGGCCGTAGTGTAGTTGCAGCTTAAAAGTTTGGCGAAGCGATAAAAGAGGGTGCCTACCCGTCCGACAAGATAGAATTGACACACGGTCCACGTATCACCATGGTAGCAAGGGCAGAGCAAGCGGCGGTTCCACACCGATGTGAGCTGCTACCTGTTGGTTGGATCGACATACTTTACCGTCGAATCTGGCCAGGTGTGTGCAACGGCAAATGCGCAGACAGACAGGTTGGTAACAGGTAGGGAAGGAGCACAGAAGAATGCAGTTTGTGTTACTTCTGGAATTGTTAGAGCAGGATATTTCCGGATTCTGGCGATCAACACGGATTGTTCGAAATTTAATGAGCTTAAAAAAAGGTGTTTAAAGTGGATTTCATTTCGGAGGGCCAACAACACTCTTTAGCAGAGAGTTGTCCATGAACCGGAATAATCGCTATAATGCGAGGTGTTGCCTTCATCGTCAACACATTCATAAACCGTGTGCTTTAGTGGATCGTACTAAATTCCCGGCTTAGTGTCTTAAAATAGCTGTGCGACGATAAAACATAGTTTTACGAACTTGTTTAGATCGTTCAAGACTGCTTCTACTACGATCGTTCAAGACTGCTAGCGAAAGAGATGCTAAACTCTACCCATTAATTATTCAACCACTCGATTGACGCTAAGTACCTTGTCTCTACTAACCCGTGCTCTAAACTGCAGGCATGATTCTAGCACCTGTTCCAGCAAACTAGACCCTTGGGTGTTCGGAGTTAATTGCTTGATCCGTTCTACAGGTTGATTGACTTGCTCACAGCGCTTACCGTGTAGCACATACCTTGGAAGAATTATTCATCAGGCTTCTCCGGATCCGATATCGTGAACTGGGCTCGGCATATGTCTCTCCCCCTCTGGACACGGATATGATATTTTCATACGTTTCGCATCGTACGAGAAGGTGTTGGGATTCCGCCAACGCACATCCATGCAGGAGATGCGGGGGTGAGCTCGAGAGCAGTGGAAGTCGAGCGGATTACACAGGAACGTTTACACTTTCAAGTTCAAGTTCGAATGCCACTTAAGTGGAACTCTCGACCAGGTGGTTGCAAGTTGCTACAGTTTAATCATCAATTAACGCCGACCGAGGCGATTCCAGCAGTTGGATCAACAGGAGCGTAGGTAAATAGAAGAGATAATAAACCTATTTCCTTATTTTTCAAAAATATTACGCATACGTAGAAGAATATTCTATGACTCTCGTTGATTTCTACCATATAGTTGTTACATTTCATTTACAAATGCTATTGCCGGTGGCAACTTTTGTCGCTATGCGGAACTGCCACCGATCGATTGGAATGGCAATATGAAGCGAGATTGTTGTCAGTCGCATTTAATTGATGAAATGCATAGAAAAAAAAGTGCGTTAATGAATGAATTACCTTGCCATGCTAGTTCATTAGATAATTGAATCATTTTCTGTAGTGAATGTGAATTTATGCGTCCGTAACAGTGTGACATTTGCTAGATTGAGCAGGAAGTATTTGATTTCCTGGTGCGAAATATCACACTTTTTGTATCGTTAAAGTAATGGACAGACGTTTGCTCATATCCTTCAATTAAGCGCGATAAAAGCTGTTAGATAAATAGTTGTAGATAAAAGCTTGTAGAATACATAATGTTATATATTCAATGAGTTCAGACGTTTTGAATGATACTCTTGTGTTTAGAGACTAGTAATCAAATCATATTACACTACGTGATCTCGTCTGATCTTGTGTTCTTGAACATGTAATGATGTCTGGAGCCATCTTTTAGGACAACATAACAAGTTATTGAAGCCTCTAAATCGGATAAAAGCGCCATCTAATTATGGCAACTTAATGGTGACGGGTTCCCCTTCCCATCCTTGCAATCAATTATCCCAGAGCTGACAGACAGAGCTTGTAAAAAATAGACGATCGCCCTTAAAAGATTCGCGTCCATCATGCGCCGTTTGGAACGAAACATTTTAATGACCGTCCGCCTCCAGTGGAGCTTTTTTAACTGCTTCGCGCTTCTCCTCCACGGCGCGAGATGAAATTGAAAGCTAGCGAGAAGCTTCAGCTTCTCTCATTTGCGATGTATTCTTCTGTACGCACTCGAATGGGATCCAGAGTGCGTGCTGAGCTGCGAGCTTGGATTACGATCGAAAACCCTTTTTTGCTTTGTTTCACATTTCATGTAGCTGCCACGGTCTGCGTTGTGTTTTAGCGCTTCATTAAAGACCGGGACGATGGAGTTTTGGTTGGGGTTTTTTTGTGTGCTTCTTCACACTCAATTCCTTCTTCCTTCTTGGACGGTACCAACCATCGCGCAAGTTCAAGGTAAAATCGATGATAAATTGTGGTCGCCCGGCCGTCATACGCACTTCGCTCTTTCCTGCTCGACGAATGACAAAATGGCTAGTTTATGGGGCTAAAATTTGAAATCAAACGGAACCTCGCATTCATCCCAGCAATCTAAGTTGTGCGATCGTGATCGTGCGATGTGGGCACGTTGTTCCTCGTTAGCAGGCGCTTGTTGATCGCCATTTTGAGGAATATTTCCGTAGTTTTTGTAAGGTATTCTAACGGAAGATGCAATGGCCCCAAACAGCTACCGGGAAGATAAATTATCCGTCAATGAGTTAAACAACAATCATCGAGTTGAATTATTAGATCATCTGATGAAACACTTGAATCGGAAAGGAATTTTTGAAAACCAACATCCTTGATCTTGCCCGGGGCCACAGACGACAGTATGAGCTCATCGTAAAATTTAACACATTTGTAGATTACAGAAACACTGTCCAACATTTCGTGATCGAGTCCGCTCATCTTAAGCACGCGCTGGGCTTTTATTTTGAACGAGCTGTCGTTGTAGTTTTTAGGCTGTCCTCTTTTCGTTGTGCTCATAAATTCCAGCCCTCCAAGGTCTTGTCTCGTACTGGATCCATAGCTCATGGTAGCCAATTGGGAGCGGATACGAATTGCTCTGTCTGCTTTGTTTGTGTTTGATTGGCCGGCGCGATTGCAAGCAGTAAGTCGTAATAAACGGCATCCATTTCACGGCGGAGAACAAAATTCATGCTAAACCCGATCATAAAATGCGATCTGCGTGCCGTGTTGTTCCAAAAGAACGACACACACTCTCGGTGTGGAGATGATAAATGGTTCCGGCGTGCCTGCCAGTACGTCGGATCAGACGGCCGATCGTTTGCCGATCGTGGTGGTATGCCCAAGCAGCCCAACCGGAACGGCGATGCCGATAGCATAAGAGAAGTGGGTTAACACCGTTTCCATGCAGGCGGAAATTAATTATGAATATTATTAGGTCTCTCGTTGGCCTCTGCCAGCGGAAAGGTGCAAACACAGCAACATGCACGGGCAGTAGAGTTCCACTCAGTGTGGTGACAATCTTGAATCAACATGCTGCTATGAATGGGTCGATATTGAAGCAAGCATGATATTATGGTGGATTAGCAGCCTGTTGCTTGGTCTTAATCCATAATTGACAGTTTTACACGCATACTCGAACCGGCAAACGTACCGCGCGCCATCCTTGACTTTACGATCGGTACGATTAGTGGCCTCGATTTTCGACGGTGTGAATTTCACACGATCCGTTCCGTCGGCTAGTTCCGTCCGTGCAAACTGCCATTGAAACCCGAAAAAAGCAACAGTGCACACCAGGGGAGGGGAGGTGCGTGGGCGAGTGAACGCGCGTACGATTAACGCGGAACTGCGTGCGCACAAGGTCTTTGGCGCGGAATTTTCAAACCTAACATTGACAACAGCACCTTGCCGCGCAAAAACAAAACAAAACACATCAATAAAACATTGCAAGAAGAAAAAAAACGAGAGCAAAAAAACGATCCACTGGTGTACCGTACCACAAATGTAATTTAAATGATCGCCTGTGGTATGGATCTGGTCGATCGAGCTAATCGAGTCGATCATAGGTACAAATCGATGCTGTTGATTCAATTATGAGTTGCAGCCCTGTTTGGATTTGTGTACAGTAATGAGGGAGGATTTTTTCACACTTTAAAGCGGTTAAGGCGTGATCATTAGAGTATCGTTTGGTGGTATACTTTTTGCCCCAAACATCGTCCTTCCACACTTTGACTTTGGGTTTTCTGTATGGGTTTGCTGTGAATTTGCCACTCAATTCAATGTTCTTGACTTTGAGGCACGTGATATTATGATTTTTCCCCTACCAGGTCTTGCACACAGAGGGGATATTAAAGACGCAGAACGCACAGAACACACGATCACAGCATGAGGTAAGCACAAAGTCAGAACGGCCACAAAGAACGTGATGTAAGAGCCCTTTCCTGCCCTTAGGGGAGTGCCGGAGAAGATGGGAATCACCGGCAGGGCAATGAATGAGTCCGAAATAATTGCAGATAATTGCCGACATTCACCTTTGGGAAGATGAGGAAGTTTCACGCGCAGATCGCGAGAGTAGGATGGCGCACGGTTGGGTTGGAGCTCGGTCCAGCTCTAGTCCTGCCGGCTGTTTAGAGTACGCCTCACAAAAAATCGCGCAGAGATCACCGCGAAAAGCACACGGTACACGGTACTTTTGCCTAGTGACTAAGCTGCTTCTCTTCACTTGTAGGGAGAGAAATTCTCAGCACTGTTTCTTCTTCACTGTTGTTCTACACACCACCACAATTGGGGCGAGCTAGGCTCTAGCACTCGATCACTGGACACTGGTATGGCGCACTGTTCCGTCACGATACACTGTCGAGCTCGATCGAGAGAACCTCTCTAGCTCTGGTGGTAGACGCTGTCTATCGAGTTTCGCTGCTCGTCCGCTTCCAACCGTACACGAGAACCGTCTTCGGCGCGATTCGGACTCGAAATAAGCTTGCGGTGGCTCCGAGCGCGCCAATATAAGTCAGGAATGACGAGACGCGTACGATTCGCGTAGCACCGCAAGCCGCACATACGCGAGGGCTTCGTGTGCGTTGGTGCGAAAGAGGTGGAAGAGAGAGAGAGAGAGGGAGGAGCACTCGCTATGTTCGAGGTAACCAGCCGCCGCGGTAAGGTAACCAGTTCTGAAGGCGCCCATAAGGTGGCAACTGGTGGAAGGGTAAGCGAACCGTCCGAGGCAATGGCTATGGGGCTTTGCTGGGGCCACACGGCAGGATTGGGGACCCTGGCATGCACTGGCCCCACGACAACTACCGAGCTCTCGGGAGTGTTCTTGGGATGGTTTGTTCTTTTCGCTGGCTCACCAGTTGACCCTGGAGCATAAAGTTCTGGAAAGCAGATCTATTCTGGTTCTGATGGAATTCCCTGGGATGGTGGTGTTAGTTCTTGGATGGGGCGCACAATCAGGTTCGCCGAACGGGAAGGCAATTGCAACTGGCAAAACAAAATCGTCTAGCAACCAACCGGGTAGAAACGGGTAATTGGCCCCTCTCGGTTTGTTTTTGCCTTGCTCTCACTCCCCACGGAGCAGACGGGAGGATATTGGAAAACATATATCGCTATACAGCGGAAGCGCACTGTTACCTGCATTCTGTTCTTGGGGTGGTGGTTGCCAGCGTGCCAACCATGCTCCCCCCGAAGCGATCGTCATAGCAACCGCGTCAGAACGGTGCGTACACACTTCACTGCACCACCGTTGATTTGTTTTGTTGATAGTTTTTGAGCGGAAAATCAATTACCTGTGTCTCGTCGTCTAGTTGCCGGTGACGCCAAACCAGACCACCGTTTGCCATATTGCTGTTGTTGCCTAGGGCGAGCTGTGTTTGACTTTTTAGATTGTCGGGGTGTGCTGGTGTGCTGTGCTACCCCGCGCTCGTGATATCCCATTCACACGAAAGACACGAAGACGCACTTGGTGAGGAATACCTGCGTGTAATATGGAAGCGTTTGATGTGATTAGAATCCGTCCTATTACCCGTCCGGGCATGGCAAACGCGTCTGTTGACATTATTATGTAGACATTATGTTATGTGTGTGGTTAGGACCGCGAAAGCAGGGGTCGGTCGGTTTCGGGTAATCCATCATACTGCAAGCCGATAGGCACACGCCGGGGAGAGGTACCGAAATGTTGCCATGGTCTCATCTGTTGCTATCGTTGAGCCGGTGTGCTAATTGCATAAGTTAATGAGGGTGCTTCGAAGGTTGTGGTAAGGCCTTCCATGAGGGTTCTCGCTTGAAATAGACATTTTTACGCACCGATAGGTTCACCTATCCCTTTTCCGGCGCTAACAACAGAACCCAAAACGCACCAGAACCCTAATCACTTATTACCGTCGGTTGGGGTCTGCATTGGCTTCTTTGGCTGGGTGGCATTTCGTCACTTTGGCACAGTCGGCTAGCGGCTAATAATCTAATTTGGAACCGAAATGGTCTGCATTCTGTTGAGGTGACAAAAACAGTAATTGATCTCTTGCAGCTTATTAACTCTTGACGACATTAACATTAACAGCAGTTTTCCAGTAATGTGTGTCTTCATCTTCGTGACTGATTGGTTGCACAACAAAACGCAAATAGAGTCTCACACAAAGGTGGTACGCATTCGTTTCAGAAACTTCCAACGCGACCACAGTTTCGCGTGCAAGAATGATCGATGATCGACATCATTGCCGTGGTTGACTTGTTTTCCTGGATCTGCTGACTCGCGTGCGTGCCTGCGTCTGTCTATTTGTGGGCCGGGCCCTGTGTTACCCCAAAACCAGTTAGCCTGTCCACCGACGCTGTTCCTAATTTGGTTTAATCTCGGTGTCTCTCCATCGCTCATAGTTCATAACGCCCAGCGCGTTTTGAGACGGAGGCGCAAGGCGCGACAGTACATTGAAGTTATTTATACACTCATGATAGATTTCCGACCAATGTGTTTGCTACTGGTTGGCGAGTAACCATGTCTTGGAGTGGTGGTTCGGGATGTTTCAGCAACTTTGTGCTAAAAGCCATACCCATGCTCAAGCCATGCCAGTAAAACAAAAAGCCCTGTTCCAGTCCTCTTCGAACCATGAGTTATCCCGATTTTTCAAGGTCTCTTCCTGGCGGATGTCAGCCAGCTAGCAGCAGGAGAACGAACGCGGTCATTGGACGTTTGTTCCACACACTCACACACATGGTGCTTCAGCGGAGATCAGAAGGCAACCAGATCTACGTTGATTCGTGACTGTGTGTCCTCTCATGCAATCAGATCTTCAATCCCAAGCACCGAGGTATCTTCTCAGGGATTACCCTAAGCATCGGCAGAGAGACACAAACACACGGCCAAGTTCAATGATGCGAAGCTGATTGGCATCATTTGGAACGTGAATGTGAGGTCCGGTCGATCCGCCTTCCCAACCTTCCCAATGGTCGTCGCACACACGGTCAAGTTCAATGCAACGGTGAGGCTTACTTCATCAGCCGCTCGTCAGCAAATAGTCGCAAGAAGTTGCGCACTTAAGAGGGGAGAGAAAAAAAAACACCCAACCCAGCCCAACCCCGCGTGCATGATGCTTGTTTTGGGGTGGTTGCGGTCATTTCGTAGCTACTCGCAACTTTCGCTATCCGGTGGCTGTGGTACGGTTCAGTTCAAACCGGTTCTAGTCGGTGCGGCGCGCTTTTGGGGCGGGTGGGTTTTCCTTCTGTCTTCACGTTGCCACAGGTATTCGACCCCGGACGCGTAGGGTGTGCGCCAGAATGGAAGGAAATCCCACGAAGACGGCCCAGGCACGGTGAGCAATATCGAAAAGCAACGCTAATTTCGGTTGTCCACAGAGGGGGTGACGGAGAATTTGATCCACTTCCTGGTGGTTTAACGACAGTGTCAACTTTGGGTTTTTTCAATGTTTTGATTTGGGAGATCATGGAACTGGTTCTTCAGCTCCCTTACACCGCTTTGATGAGTAATATGATCAGCGAAGAGATGTAAACAGGAGATAATCAACGAAACAAACACTTTTTCTTACGCTTCAGAAATTTAATGTGCCTTAGACACTTCAAATTTGTATTTTATGCAAGCACAGGGCTTAATGTCGGACACGATACGGCTTAGCATCGTTAAAACTCGCTCACTGAGGAGAGGCGAGGCCGAAGGAAAATGTCGTTAGTTAGCAGCATTAAACATTCCTCGTACTCGTGTACCCGTTGGCCATTGGCGGTCCAAAGTGATTGGAATCCACCCCCGGCCGCTGCACCCGGTGCAACCTTGGTCCCAAAGCGTCAGCGCCGGGCCGTAAATTAATACCCTCCGACAGCACAGGCGGTGGCCGGTGAACGGGTGCGACAGTTTTAAAGCTCGGCATGTGCTTTGCATGAGTGCCGGGAGCTGACCCTAGCAAAGCGTTTGAAGAAATCACAAGTGAGTTGCCGAATTGTATGTGCAACAAGTGCATCGATCTCATGGACGTCGGCGCAAGTCCTTCGGGCGTCTGTTTGAATTTGTCTCTCACACTCGCCATTCGCCGATACGTTTTATCGCAACCACAAGGCGAAGCTTTTGTTTCCCATCAGTCGCGATCGGAGCAACCAGAGCATTGGCTCGTTCTAGGTGACCTTTTCGGGAGTTGCAGTGGGCTGTTCTTGGGTTGCAATCGCCACCGTGTTCGTGACAAAAGGACAACAAAAAAAAAGGCACACCATCGGGTGTCTGGGTCCCCACGAACCATTGCAGCCTTCTCGAATCGGTAGAACAAATCACATACACACACACACACACACACACACACACACACACACACAGGTGTCGCTACAACGGACCCGCCGGGAACCGCTTGGGCAATTGGGGTTGGGACTCACGATTCCGTTGCGCAAAGTGTTGCACACGCGCGCGTGTAACAAAGCTTACAAAAACCTGCGACAGTGAGAAGGTGGAAGGGTCAATAGCGAAGGGTCAGTAGGTTTTTATTGGTGTGGCTTGGTGGCGTATGTGTGAAGTTTGCATACAAAAACAAGGAACGTAGGCTTAGTTGAACGATCGAGCTAAGGTTATTGGAACGGTTGGACAGATGGTGATTGCAAGGAGAACACCAGCAGGAAGTTTTGCAGGATCTGTGAACTTGATCTAGAAACACGCGCACGGGACGAAGGACCTTACGGTAAGAACTTGGACGGAAAGGGAAAGGCGGCATAAAGTCGCACGAACACACACACGGGTTTTGGTGAATGTAATCGTCATTGGAGCGTTGCATTGTAATGAAACGCTATAGTGGGTCTTAATAATTAAGTTAAAAATAAGGTTTCTGCTGGATATGGTCGAGCATTCCTCACTAATTCGCTGCCTATTAGGCACTACAATTGCAAAATTCTAATCCAATCGGTAAAGGAATATCAGTAATCGTTGAGAGAATCGCGTTTATGTAATACTGCTGCCACCATATATCCCACGCCAGAATAATGCCGATCTTACAAATGCACATATCGAATCAGCGATCGTGAGCGTGGGCCTGCTGGCGAACCTGGGACCGAATGGCGTTGAACATGTTGATTAGCACAAACGGTGGTAGAGATTTGTATAATGCCACACGCACCTGTTCGTTCGGTTGCCAAGACACCTGATGGAGGGATTTGTATGTACCAACAGTACGAACAGTTTTGCCTGGAAACAGGCTACAGGTTCTGGCAGTATTCTAGTATTCTAGACTGTATCGCCGGCATATTCTTGCCGCAATGCAGGAACATTCCTTTCCAGGGGATTGGTAATGGAGCTACAATGCAATAACAACCCGCCCCAGACATTGCAGTCGTGACGGTGGCCATCTGGAGATGCGGTAATTAAATTCTAATGCACACTCAATGTGCGAAGGGAGCGCGCGGACCAGCTGCTGAAGTTAATCAATAATATCTCACTGTGTGTGAGCAGGATGAATGATTGATTGAGTAGCGTAGTATAAAAATCGTCCATAGATGTATTTCCTGATGTTGTAATGTACTGTAGACTGATTTCTTAACATTTTTACTGTCTATTTTATTGTATTGACACGTGCTGTAGCAACGCTGCTGTTACACACATTTCCTATTTAAAATAGTTCAACTCGCTACGAAACGCAGCTCAATCGTACGTATAATTCAATTAAACGATTGTTGTCCAAAATGTGATGTTGTTGTAGACCGTCAATAACTCCACGATTTATGCAGGTACATCCTCTAATGTGGAACGAATGCGCATTCGATACGTTACGCACGCAGGGGTTTCGGTTTCGGCAGTCATCTTAAGAGTGGCAACGGATTGTTCGGGGCAAAGAATTTGCTCACAAATTATTTACGTCAATTTCTCGTTTCTTCCTAGCACGCCACTACCAGTTCGTGCAAAACCAATCGAAACCCAAACCCGCGGCGAAGAGACGGCAGAGAACAGAACAATTCGCTATAGAGCTTGGCACGAGTTACGGCAGACTCAGCAGGACTGGGGGATAGTAGTGGGTATTGATCGATGGCTTTTAGCGACGACGACGCGAATCTCATCTTGCGGACAAGACATTAGAATCGGTTTGAGCTGTTCTCCAGATACTCCAGAGTGTTTCGTTCTGA
Source organism: Anopheles melas (assembly GCA_000473525.2). Taxonomy (NCBI): domain Eukaryota; kingdom Metazoa; phylum Arthropoda; class Insecta; order Diptera; family Culicidae; genus Anopheles; species Anopheles melas. The sequence continues at coordinate 2,539 of AXCO02002967.1, read as the reverse complement.
TGGGACAGAATGTTTAGGGCACGCTGTTTTGTGTAGAGCTTTGATGAAGCACTGAGCTTGAGTCCCGGGAGAAACCTTTCATTAAAGTCATCACAATAGCAGAGCTCAAGCGCGCCAAACCGACGATCCGGCCGACCGGTTGGACTCCACACCAACGCCCTGAAAAAGGGTAATGAGTTTCCTATGGCGAAGAAGACCTGGTTGGTGGAGAGGTCGCATTTTTCTCTTTTGATTTCATTGTTGCTTCCTCACTTGTTGGGCGTTGATTCGGCGGCACCTTCCTCCCTCACAACACTCACACATCAAGGGCTCGAAACGATTCCGCTGAGGTCGTACGATAATGAGCCAGCAAAATTAGAGCCAACCGACCCAATAAACCGGTTGGTAATGAAATAGTTTCCGTTGAGGGTTGGATTGGAGATCCGACCGATGATTGGGGGGGAAGGGGGAGTGAAGTGTTGCGGTTGAGGTTTTTTTTCTTTCTTTTTGCTTCGAGAATCGGCACCTCAGTGTAAGATGAAGCGCGTTGGTGTGGTTGGTGTTGTGATTTCAATGTCTGGCCGATGGATTAATGAGTACGGGATTAGAGCACTTTGGAGGCTACAAAATGGTGTCATTAGGGTGCGTTGGACGGTGGAGGACACAGGTAGCATGCAAATGAGTGCTTTTGCTTTCGTTCATATCGTGTCCAATCGTTCTCTGATAGGTTGACTGTACTATGAAGTGATAATTATGATTCGTGCGTGCAATATTCCCATTAATTGTAATGAACGGGCGATGGTTAAAATCCCGAACATCGCAGTCCTATTGGAAGTATTACATCACAAAAGACCAAAAGGCAGCACGTGTTGAGAGGCAGTTGAGGCATGAGAAGTTGTGTTTTTTACGTCTGCCCAATGCTGACGCTCAATGTGTAACGGTTGACTGGTACATTGAACGTAAACATTGCGCGAAGCGCGGTAAACAGAAACAGGAAGCACATGGACCCAAGACTAGGCCGCGTCAAAGTTAAGCTACACAGCTTCCGACTTTTACGCTTATTTGTGTTTACGCTCTTTTGCGAATTCTGTTTTCATACGCGAAACGCATACGCACGAAGGCCACCGCTAGCAACCGATGTTCGAGTTGGCATTACAATTTTCCACTTCATCACAAATTCGACCCGCTTCCGAAGCGCGATGCAAAACAGACGGTTACAGTGGGTTTCCAAAGCTGCCGGATGCTGGAAAATCAATAACTTTGTTTATGAGTTTTGTTACGGTAGAGTGATGCACGGGGGAACACGTTATGTCACGGTTATGATGCTCGTATCAGTCTTTGTGATCTCGGGGTGATAACAGTAAACCACCATCTTGCCGTAGATTGGGCACACAAATTTTTCCCCGTATTGACGAGAAGGACCTTCGAGAAGATCCGTCCTCCAACGGGAAGGTGAAGCGCATCAATCGGAACGAACGAACAGAGCTAGCAGGGGAAATTATGGAAATTGTTTCTCGAATCGATTAAAGATTTAAATTTAATTTAAGAGAACTTTTAGCGATGCTTTTACGCGTCGAGAACACGGTGAAGGATAGCTTTCGATTGTCTGAACCGTGCCATGATTTCAATTTTGAATAATAACTCCACCGCGGTGAACTAACTCGAGGGCGTGCTTTGGCATGCCGTCCGTTGTTGGTCCCGTTTTGGCGGGGTTGTATGCGTTATATTTTTACCTTCCCATCTTGATCTTGCCGTGTCGATGCTGCTCGCAAACGATGATAATCATTTTTAATCTACGATATTTTAGGCTCTCGGTACAAGAATCTAGCACAAGACTGAGTGCGGTACACGGTCTGTTTTGTAGGCTTTTTGGGCTGACGTCATTCCGCGGCGTCGTGGAGTTTCGGGTGTAGCAGAATAATCTGTCATTCACTTTGGATAATTAAGTTTGAGTTGATGTTTTAGTGAGATTGCTGTCAGGATGGGTTTTAGCTGGGGATGATACATGTGTGTTTAAAACTGTTATAGACATTATCCAACAAATGTAGGTAATTATATGGAAGGATTTTTCTTGAACTGATGGAAAATAAGAGCTTCCGTTTTTGAACCAATACTTTCGATAACATATTTCCTAACGGACGTGAAAGCTACTACCGCTTATCGTCCTGCCGGCAAAGCTACTCTCGGCGTAAAAGCTTCTCCAACACAAACGCAAGAAACGAAGGATGCGCATGTCCGTTGCTAGCAGCTGTCAAAATGTGTTGCAATCTGTGTGCAACGAGGGAAGGCAAGGGAAGGCACGATGATAGACAGCATCACTCTCTCTCTCACACACATACACATAAAAGGACACCAATTCTTCCTAGTGGAGTGGAGCATCCTTGTCTTGATCGGTGCTCGATGTGTGTGTGTGTGTGTGTGTGCGGATACATAGACGGACCACAGTGCCTGGGAATGGTAGGAAAATCCCGCCAACGAGTGTCGTCGCTGCCGTAGCAACAGCATCCAACCTTCATGTATGAGTGAGACGACGTTCCCCAAAGGAGCCGAGGGGTTTTTT
>KI920062.1:14754-35229 GCA_000473525.2 Anopheles melas | reverse complement strand
ATAAAACTTTGTCACATACGGTCAGCATTGCCTCTACTGTAATAATTTCAAAATGACAGTTATGTCATTTGTTAACTCGGTGTTTAATGGTAAATTGCTTGATGTTATGTTCTGAAATTACCCTTTTTCCCAAAATAGTAAAAGAGTATCAAAAAACAAAATGTTTTAAGCGCCAGTTTGCACTAATCACTTCACCCATAACACCTAGTGGATGAACATATTTGTCATATCTTCCATGACGAACATGGCATATTTTTTCAATGGATCAAATTATTTCACATTTCTTTACGTAGGTAGCCTTGAATTTCAAGAAAATAAAGCTTTTTTACAAAATTTAACCTTTTTATATTGCATGAATACGTCGATGTTATCAGCTAGCAACAATGTATAATTGTCATCTATAGGCTGTTAAATGAAAGACTTGACAACATACGTGACTTGATAATAAATGCTCTATTGATCGATCACACACCAAAAAGAGCAATTGAAACAAATTAGTTATTTTTTTTAATGTAAAATCCAAATGATATAAATAAAAAAAATGCATAAGCAAGAAAATTAACAATTTTCGTACCAAAAAAGCGAAAATGTGTTTGTTTTTGTATGACTTCAAATTTCATCTTCAATTCACAAGCTATTGTGTTAGCAATCATCGATCATGCATCCGTTGTTGAATCATCAGAACTATCGCACTGATGGCATTCCATCATTGGAATAGGGGCTGGGAGCGGTTCTAACGGGAGGTGAGCAAAATTGTACCGCTCTATCTCACTGGGTGTCCACACGTACTCATCAAATGATCCAGACTTAATAATTCCTCGCAGCAAATACTTCGACGCAATATTGAAAACACTATCGTGAGCATCTGATAACACCGTTCCATCCCACGTGCCATGGTAGCGGATGCTGCCAAACAATACCTCCACCGGACCAGCCAACTGTCCTTCGCTCCAGGATCCGCGCAGACGGAGTCCGTTTTCGGCAAATGTGTACACTCCTATGCCATGTTTTTTGTCCATGCACCAGTTTCCCTCGTAAACATCCTTGTTCGAGTACGCATATACACCGTACCCATGACGCACTCCTCTCAACCAGTCGCCATTATAGGTGGAACAATCTGGATAAGTTTGTATGCCACGTCCTTCGCGAAGACCTTTGCGGAAAGCGCCGACGTAACGATGGCCCGTTCTTTGCCGCAATACCCCCTGTCCGGAAAATACACCTTTTCGGAACGATCCTTCATAATGATCACCGTTGGTAAATTTTGCAAAGCCATTACCGCTCGGTTCATTCCTGCTGTTTCTTGGTCCTTCATAGCGCTGGAAGGAAAATATAAGTATTAAAGGATAATTATTTCTATAGCTTTGAATTTAAATGTTTAGTCCCATACCTTTATTTTTACTTCGCAGCTTTCATCCTTTTTCTCGCTATAAACTGGTCCATTATCAACCAGCTCTGATGATAACTTCGGTATCGCTGCAATGTCTTGATGATTCAATATCAACTCATCAGGCCCTTCAAAATTGCCACAATCCGGCTCGAACACACTCATTTTGCAGCGTTACTTAAAGAATGATGTGCCAGCGATAACTAGATGCAATGTGTATGAACACCTTGGCGTACCTTTTATTACTTCGATTCACAGGGTCTTTCGAGACACACAAGGCAAGACAGCATTTTAGAGGTGATTTAGACATGCTTTTAGATTGAATTAAATGTTTTATCTGTACTTTTCAAATAAAAATCACTTACATATACAAGGAAAGCACGAAAAAAACATCTTTTCATTGTATTTCTCGCTTGGTAGTACGAATATTATTGGTCTTTCTAGGGTTTCGACCACAGAGGCTATTTTAAAACCCATGATTGAAACATGTCGTAACTTTATTTTTGGTATTAAACAATTACATTCACTAATTGAGGGCTTTATTAACGAAACAATAATTATTGCTTGTGTTCTAATTTTAAGAAATGTTAAAAAAGCAATACAAAAATCGTCTTCTCGGAAAATTACATTTTTTAAAATAAAAATTACTAAAATACGATTTCAAATGCGCTGTACTCACCTCTTGTTCGCTCGAAAGAAAAAAAATAGTTAAAAATAACTTGTTCAAGCTGAACGATATTTCTACAGTGAATGTTTGGTATGATATAGATTGATCTTATTGCTGAGTGATATTATTTTTCGAAGCTAGCGTAACATAAGTGCTATCTAAATCTACACGCAAATATGGTGTCTGTCTTTTAATATTTCTCATAAACACTGTTTTTTTTTACAATTGCAAACTATATTTCCACGGCTCCAAATGAAGAAAGATCAGCTTAAGAGAATGTGGTGTGCCGAAATTAACATGCACATGGCTCCTCCTCGGCGATGCTTCCACGTCGTACTAACTTTGATTGAAGAGGCTGAGCAGCGCTTGTTTTTCCTTTTCCTTCTTACGTACCACATCGATGCTGCGATTTTTCCACGTGCTTTTGCGTAGCTTGATTGGTCTACTACCCACGTAGCGTCCTACGGAGGAAACGAAACAGGAAAGAGAATTCACGTCTATTCAAACGAACAATTCATAACAGCGACCGTATTTGTTGATGTATCTTGCACTGGCAAAATATGGTTATCTTTTTCTCCAATTTAGGAAACGGTCACACAACAGTGAAATGGTTCAACATTCAAACAATCTGAACTATGTTCTCAAACTCCACGGAAAACAGAATATCCGATTTCGTACAACACAACTTTAAAATAACAGTGACAAACCCGCTTCCCTACACTTGTACGTACCACATGCACGTGTTTCAATTGCGTTTATCCAAGGTGTGTGGATCAAGTTCGAGGAACAGCTGTGGCTTCCCAAAACAGCAGCAATCAACCGTCATAAATGTCACTAGTGGAGTCAAAACCAGGTTATAGCATTCCGTGCAAGCTAGGTATTGCACTTTCTACGCAAAAATTTCTACCCTACAGTGTGTAGTTCCCCATCCCCATATTCTTCCCGCATGTAGTTCCCCACCAGCAAAAGACTTCCCGCAAACAATTGAACAAGAAGTTTTTAACATCGAAGTGAAAAATATAGCTCCACAATTCACACTAACATTTTTCAGGAGCACCTTTAAGCTAATCTGTGTGCCAGCAGACTTTTAACCGTGACATTTTCGTATCACGGACACATTTCCCACGAATGTGTAAGCTGACTATTAGTAGTAGTAGTAGTAGTAGTAGTAGTAGTAGTAGTAGTAGTAGTAGTAGTAGTAGTAGTAGTAGTAGTAGTAGTAATAGCAGTAGTAGTGCAAAGTCGTAAGAATTAAAAGAAAGTTTTCCATTTTGCCTCATTTTGCGACCAACGTTGTACAAAGGTTTTTGCCTGTAACCTTTGCCGATCAGCAAAGCTAAAGCTGCTGCATGAAACGAGTACTTAATGTCAGTAGGTAATCACATGTTGCCTATTCAATGTCAATTTTCAGCCCTGTCCCCTCGAGGTAAAACCACTCCTCGTCTACCGTACCAGTGCTACGGCGAGCCTGTCTTCCTCTGCCTTTATTGATTTGCGTTCGTACTTACAGTCTTTCGTCCGATGCTTTTCCGTCGCCTATCAAATATCAATCATACAATCGTTACATTGCTTCCCATGCACGAAGCCCACGCGCACCCCATTTCCACCTTCAGAAGCACACGCTATATTTTACGCATCGTAAAATACACCGCTATGGCGCAAAAATTAACCTTCCCAATCAATACCAGCCGAAGAATTAAACGGTAAGTCTAGGGCCCTGGGGCATTCAATTGGCTCACGCGTACAAGGACGGCGCCAATCGATATGATGATGTTGATATCACATCCCATCATCAAGACCAACGCTGGAGGACTGCCGTTTATCATTTCAGTAGCTTAAAGCAAATGTTACCGCCAATTTGGGCGTTTAGGCTGCTACGCACTGCTGCTATCCCTGCTCGGCTCAATGCTCTGTTTCCATGGAAACTGACAACACATCCACTTCAGTCACTCGTTACACCACTCTGGGCAAGAATGGTTCCACACAATGGCAATTATGAATCCGCAATTATGTGGCCATAACGCTTCGTTTCCCTGGCCGACATATGGCGGCGCCCTGGTACACGGAACTGTGCTTTCATGCATTTGTTCGAGCTTCGGTGCAATTGATGCAAAATATTCGACTTTTCGCAGGTAAATAAGGTCGCCCATAGCTACGAACCGCTCCGGGTTTTTGTCTGTTTTTTACAGTACCAGTGATCACTCGTCTCGTACACATGGCCATAGTCAGTAGCAATTCTAATTTTCCCGATTTGAATGCCGATCACAGCACCGACTGACCTGATGTTTTTCAACAACCGGACCGACTGGATCGCATCTGTGTGCGTTGGTTCTGTATCGTATTTATTTACGATTTCCACTTTTTGTTTCCAATGACTTTGGTAAGTGGTGTTTCAGCAAACCACTTAGCTTCGTATTCTGTGCAAGGAACGGGAAGTAGATACGCCGCATTAATCCATCTTCAATGATGGATGATCGGAAGGGAAGAATTAATTTCACTCGCGAGACACCGACTGCGAACTGGACCAGTGACGCGTTAACGCCCTTGCACACGCGGTATGTGCTTGGGGGATGGGAATACTATCCAGCTGTCAAGGCTTGCTATTCGATTCTTCCAGACAAAAGCATTATGCATCAAGCCATACAGCGCACACACATATTTGAATACTATCGGCATAGTCTAAATAAAATCCTTTCTGGTGCAGGTTGGCCAATAATGCCTGACAAACGGAAGGCACTGCAGGTGTGCCGAAATTTGTGTTATAAAAGTCTATAGCTTAACTTAAATTAGAAATTCCTTGCTATTTTTAATATAACCGCTTAAGTACTTGAATTCTTTTAAGCATGCATAGCAAATGATGCGAACCGAAAGCAAAATATGTAAATTATAGGCAATTTCATAAGGCAGATTGGAGGTGCTGTAAAAGAGATCATTATTATTATTTTCATTACTACTCATGATTACTACAAGATAAGCTGAAATATGATGTTTTCTGTCCAAAACGGCTGGTAATGAATGTTGCGACTTCTGTGAAATTATTGTTAAAATTAATTGTAAAGCGATTTAAATTTGAAAAGAACCAATATTTATCAATTTGGTTGATTGTTTGCTTTGGGATACCGCCAAAATGACATTCATTCCATGACGCTTATTCCATAACATTCCATTCCATAACACCAGGCCACACCGGACAACACTTCCCCAAACGCCAGCCTGGCAGCTAAGGTTTATTTGATTGTAAATCGATCGAGTTATTAATTATCGGGGTTAATGTAATATTAACAAAAAGTTATATCAAAATTGTAAACATTTTAAGAAAATCTCATTGAAAAAGATATTCCTTATGAGCGAGTTACATAGATTTACACAATCATTGAATGTAATATGCATAAACATATAAAAAACAAAAGAAAATAAAAACAAAAAATATTCGCTTATTCAATGCACGCGTTAAATTTAACACATGTCTCTCATTTTCTTATGAGAGAAATTATGTTGGTAGCAAGCAGACCTTGATTTTTAAATGAACTAACTGCAGAACCAGTTCATATCTGTCATGGTTATGCGAGATTTAATAAGATATCACGCAGCCGGAAAAGCCAAGTCGGTTCTTGCTGCGGGGAACGGCCCCATTCGAGACTCGAACCCACGATTGGCTTGTTAAAATCGTGCAGGATGACGACTAAACCACGGGATTGCTAGGAAAGTATGTTCCATTTAATACAGTATACTGCAGGAGCAGCTCTTATTATTGCCCGAACAAGGTTCACACACGCAGTACCTTAGGAAGGATGCGTGATCAATGTTGTTTGCATTTGTAGCGTTAATGCACCCCGTACTTTTCTTCTTAACATTTTCATCTGTTTTATTGTTCTCGATCGGGTTTTCTCGTCCGGTGGCAATATTGATAGCTTATTGCACAAATATGTAGATTACTGTAGGCTCCTGCCAAAGGTCTTGTTTTTGAATTGATTAACCATGGGCACGGTTTAACACCATGGTGGGCCGTAGTGATGGTGCCCTGATGTAGGCGGATGTAGATCAAATGTCAGCCAAGAGTGGTAAGCATCCAAACAGCTTGACCAAGCTTGAACAGCAAATCATTTCTAGGCATTTATATAAGGAAATGCTGGTTGTTTCACGACAGTACGTGCGAGCTGAAAATTCATTCCCAGGAGAAGTTTTCCCCTTTTCCCCGTAACACCATACACAGTAAATGAATCTGTAGCAGTACAGCAATTACACTCGCAGGCGATAGCCAAACAATATGGAACTAATAGTATGAATTCAGTGATAGATTAATTTTTCTTGTCTTTTAGCTTTACGATGATTCTACAACATGTTCAGACCTGTGTTTCCCTTTCCACTGCAAAATGCCATTCGCCCTTTTTCTGAAGCCGTCTATACACTTGATGACTTGATCAGTGATCAGCACATCACAGGCAAGTAAAAATATTTTGGCGCGCATTCATGCCAAAGTCCAAACGGAGAGCCATGTGCATCCTGCCGCCACCAGCACGACAAATTGTTGCTGTTTTGTCACGCTTTATTACCTTCCAATCACTTCTGAGGAGCAGATTATTATTTTTTTTGCTCCCCAGTCGTCCTGTACCAGACGTGCGAGCGTGCTTTCCTGATAACCGTTGCATCACTCACTGGAACCACTCACTTGGCTTGGCGAGTGAGTAGAGTCACTCATTGTAGGCAACAGTCAAGGAGCTACTAAACATTCTACTGTTGTGTGCGGCCCACCCGACGAAGACACACTGCTGCTTGTTGTCTGTGATAACAACGAAAGCATCTGTTGCTCTCTGTCTCGCTCTCTCTCGTTTCATCACTACCGATTGCTCACTGTCCGTTCGCATTCGCACCGGAATGAGAGGATGTTGATAAAAGCCACACTCCAGCAGCCGGGTGCTAACATTCTGCCGCAGAATTTCAAACGATTCGCAACCGTTTCAGTTGGTGTGGGATTGTTTGTTTCCGTTTCGGAGTTTAATTGCTCTCAGCTAGCTTTCGACAAAGTTTTAACTAAAAACAACAACCGTTTCCATTTCGAGATCGGTTTGACTAATATTGGCAGCTGTCCGAGACATCTGCAAGGCAAGCGATTCGGGTTTTAAATTTGCTCCGATGGCTCGGAATTGCATTGGTTCTACGTGGTGGCCCCCTTGTGCTGTTGTCGGCTATGCGGTACAGTGAACAGTGAAACTTGCGTAGCAAAATAGTGCAATCTAATTGGCTTATAACTTAGCATCATGCTGTTTCCAACACTTATTCAGCTGGATTGAATTGGTAGTGCTTGGACGTGTGTGAATTATGCTTGGAAAGCAAGTGCGTAAAGGACTGTCCTTTATGTTGAAGCCCACCTGCGGTACCGCTGTTGAGAACCTGGTTCTGTTCGGAAACCTATAAAGCAAGTTCTTGTAGACTTCACGTGCTAAAATTAGAACTGCAATATCCTGAACGACTTCGGAGACAACCGTCTAGGTAACAAGCTGATCATCTGTGTTTTTGGAAAGTTCATACAACATCCTGCTCAGTACACGGCTCAAAATGGACAAGGTAAGAATAGAATACGATAACACAACGATTACCATTGCCTATAATTTCCCCTGACCTGACAAATACACGATGTACATAGTTTTGCGCTAAAACAGCGATCGGATTCGACACCCTTCTAGCCTTACCGCCATTACCACTGCCGGGTTAGGCGTTAATAACGTATTGTCTGCCTTTCGTTTCCTATTTACCGACTGCTTGATTAGAATACCATCTCAATAGTCATCCGCCGTACGCCTGCATCTTATTTGACCTCTTGAACACACACACACACATACACACACATAAGAGCTCCTGGTAACACGTATCAATAAGCACTTCTCTATCAATGCGCAAGCACCATTCCCGAGATACACGGTCACCTTTATGTCTGGCATTCCGCTCTAGAGCCGTAACAACATCATTAAATCCTGTTTCGAGCTTTACATCCTCCCCCGTCTGAGAACCGTCGAATGTGAAGGTGGATTTGTTTTCTAGTTTCAAACCGTTCTCACGCCACATGTGTACCGGATTAACACAGACAAACAAATCTTTGAGCTGAGCTGTTGCCTCACAAACAAGATAGTGCGGAAAGATGAGGTCGGTTGCCTGAGCTGCGCTCGTCAACATAGTGTCCTCGTTTTGTGGTCTCGAAACCCCGGGTCGGAGTACGCAAGATTATTTCACCCAACGCAGAACATGATTTACCGATCGGAATCAATGGAGACGCCTAGTAACCAATAGTAACTTTGGGTCGATTGATTCAAAATGCAGTATTTTCCGTTATTTTCGTTCGATGTTTTGTCAATCTTAAATTATTTCTTCTCCTACTTATTCAGTAATACCATGTATTCGGAAAAGTCAGTAGTCCGGGGGACGGTCCATTCTAGGCTTGAACCCATGACGGCCATATTATTGAGTCGTTCGACTATACCATGGGATCGCCCCCGTGGTCATATTAAAAAAAAAGAAATAAAAAACTATGGCAGTTATATTACATTGTGTTTACAAACAGTTATAAGTACAAATACCCGTGAAATTGTTCTTATTTTTTCTATACAACGAAAGTATTGCTTAAGTCGTTTGTGTTATTGTTTTTTTTTTTATTCAGGAGGAACGGTCCGATGTTATTGTTTTAAATTAATAATAATTTATGTAAATGCTAATGCCGTGAACATTTCTCAAATTGCTGATAGAACACCTCCAAACCGTACCGTCCCGTACTTGAGCATCGTTAACATTAACATTAGTTCCAAAAATTAGATCCCCAAACTCTGCTCCATGGAAATGCCCTTTTAATTCAATTGTATGCCTTTGTAGCTAATTAGAGCACCAGCTTGATCAACAGCATAATGAATTAAAACAACAAAAAACGGCAACATGAGAGAGCGCTATAGACAGGTACTAATCAAATAGCCAGAGCCCGCATAAGCATCACACAAAATGAAAGATATAAAAATCTCATAACATTATCATTCCTGCATCGTTCGAATCCACAAGGGACGATGACAAACTTCGACCAGGTTGGCAAGAAGAATACACCCGAGAATAAAACCATATAATAGCTATTGAATGTCAAAGTTTTGGGTTGAGATAATTCATCTCACGATCGGGGCGGCACGTTCCACTAGACACCATCAATGGCTGCTCTCAGTATCACGAGGTGAACAAATGTCGTGAAACAAGGTACGGTTAGTAAACCAAAAACTCTCTTTTTGAGCTTGCATCTTTGACGATTTTTGCTTTCCCGTATTGTTATACAATACTAGTACAGTACATTTTCGGTATAAGGGTTTTTCCCCCTTCTCGTTACTATGATTCATATTACTGTGACCCTAGGGGTCTTTTTGAGAGCGGCGCACATGCAGCACACTGTTATATATATTTACATCAGCCAAAGCTTTCAAACACTAGCTGCAATCATGAGACCAAATGTGACACTCAGGCACTTCGTAGTGTGCAAGCTGCAGGCACTAGTAAATAATACACATGCCAAATGATTAGATTCCTCTGAAAGATCCGGCCTCGGTCAGTCATGGTTAAATTACGCCGTAAAACGAAGCTTTACTATTCAAAGCACAATCATTAGTAATGTAATATCATTTATTAGTTCACTCTAACGAAAAATAAATCACTTGATTGAGTCAATGAGAGCGCTCTTTTCATTGCTGTAATAATAATAATAATAATAATATTAATAAGCAGCCTTTTTGCAACATCCAGTGCGTGTAGCAAATAAACTAACATGCTCAGTCATTGGTACACCGCATGACATGAGGCGTAGAAATGTTACTATACCCTTTTGCTCCGGAACTGAACTTCGGTCGCTCGATCAACAAACCAATAGATCGTGCGATAACATCCACCCACTTGCAAGTGATCGCCAATCTGTTTGTTTGTTTGTTTGTTTGTATGTTCTTGCACTTTCTTTGCATTTTTCCAGTGCAGCTAGCAAAAAAAAAGGCTCTCACACTACTGGCTCTAGAAACAGTCGGTGCGTTATCGTTTGCAGTCACACTGAACACACTGAACGCTCCCTGAGAAATTAATTACTGCCTATTCTAATCAGTGCACATCGGTCAATCGGGACTTGCCGGTAATTATCGTTTCGCTCACACACTCTCACACAGTTGGTATAAATATTCCCACCCTTGAAGGTAAACAGATCGCGCCTAGCGCCTAAAATAGACGAAAACGAAATCAAACAAGAAATTCCGAAACAAACAACTGACCGTGAGCATCATGCATGCAAGGGAACTGTGATAGGAGACAACGCCGTTTTTACTACGTGCCGCCAACCAACGGATGGATGAATCTGATGCCCCCTATCGCCCGCAATGTAGCCGATTAAGTTAAACGTTAGCCTCCGGAGACCCACAAACAGTGGTAGGTGGTTATTTACGATCATATTTACAACTGATTGCGATTGTGAACTTTTAGAAAAGTCCATCATCTGGCCAGGGTCGTATAAGTAGTTGCTGGGAATCTCAAACCGTGCTCTTTCCTGCACAGTATATATTATTCCCACGAAACCGTATATTTCCACCAAGGAAAAGAGCAAACAAATGTTTATATTCTCAGCTCACACAAACACTGATCAGGAAACGGTTTGCTGCTATTAAAACATGAATCTTTACGACTGACAAAAAATTGTTTAAATATATAGAAAAAAATCTCCGCATCTTGCCAACCGTCACCAAACTGCATATGCTAAATGCTTGTTTATAAAATGAGCGAAAAAATACTTTTGTATAACGTTTATATTATAAGAAAGAGTCAGTACTGCACATGAAGTATGTGGTTCATACGAGTCTTGAACTCATGGCGGTTATGTTGTTAATCGTGCGTCTTAACAAAGGTCCACCAGACGCAGATTATCGCTCAAAAACCAAACAAACATGCTATGACAATGTGTCCGCTTGTAAATATATCTGAGAAGCTTGCGCACTGCTAAAGCAATCATTGCCCATAGCATCGTTGGAGAGAAGAAAAAAAACAATGAGACCGGAGAATTTGTCAAAGCAAAACCCCCATAAACAACACTTGTTTGTGCGCTGGTGAAATAAAAACCCCACGCATCAAGCAGATTTTAAAGCATGAAATTCTAACCGCTACGTACATCTTTCGCAAAACATCGAACTCGACCTTAGTTTCGTATTACATCAAACATGTCAAATTTTCACCTTATTTCTTCTCGATGACTCCCCTCCTCTACTTACCCACGTTTTTTTTTATTTATGCCTCTAACTTGCAGGGTCGTTATTTAACGCGTATCTGGTTCGGCTTGGTGGCGATGGTGATAATCAGCGTACCGCAACGAGTCATCTCAATGCCATGCCCCGGTGACTCCGATGGGCAAACAGTGAATACCATAAGAACGGATCGACCTGCTGTAGCGGGATCAAAGTCTATGGGTGTCCCCGTTGCTGCACCAACGGTAGCTTCGTCGACACCATTAGCAATCAAAAAGGATCTCTTTATGTCTCGTGGCTGGGGTGCCTCCGGTATGCCATTTTCAATGTTTTACCTTAACCATTACACCAAGGCACAAAAAGCCTATGCACAAAACCAACTACACCAGCAGCAGCAACATCAGCTGCAGCAGGAGCAACTGCAACAGCAGCAACGGCAACAGCAATTGCTTCAGTTGCAGAAACAGCAGCACGAAGAACAACAACTGAAGCAACAGCAGCTCTTAAGGATACAACAACAGCAAGACGAGCATTCGTTAGTTGATTATCAAGAAGATGCAACGACCAAGGGTGCCGGCTATCCATTGGTGCCGAAGACACTTCCCTTTGGCGCCCGGTACCCGATAGATCGCGAACCCAACGCTGTACACGCGCAGCAACTGCGGACTGATACAGACTATGTCGACAGTGCTTCATCAGTTCGTACATCTAAGGTGAATACTGCGCGTCGCCAATACACCGTGCCGCAGCTGTTCGTATCGTATGGGTGGGGACCGATGGGATAAACGCACCAGCCTTGGACACTTTGACACAAACCCAAACAAACCCGCCGAGTAGTAAAACCTCCGCTCAACTAGCGAAAGCGAAATATTCACACAAGGAGTGTTTTTTTTAAATTATCCTTGCAGCACTACTTTCCAGCACATATTTCATTCTAAGTGTAACAAATTGTACTGTAAAATTATTCTCAACAATAATATAAAAATGCATGATGTAACTCAATGTATAGCGCAACGCATATAGTAATGTAATTATCAGAGAAATTCTAATTAAAACAAAAAGATTACGAAAACCCACAATCGGGATTTACAATAAACATTAGGATGCGTTATCTGCTACGCAATATTCTCGACTTACCGTCCATTTCCTTCATAGCTCGTATGAAATCCTGCGGATCCTTGAAGCTAACAAATCCGTAGCCTTTGCTCTTGCTCGTACGTTTATCGCGTATCACTTTGGCACGTTGAAATGAAGGATACTTGTTAAAGGTGCGCGTCAACAGTTCGTCGTTCACGTCATTCCCGAGATCGCCGCAGAAGATACGGAAATCATCCTCCGGCCAGTCTGCTAGCGACATGTCCTCCCAAGTTTGGCCGCCGGCAACTCGAACCAATTGCTGTTTGATGGAAAATAATTCAAATTATAATGGATGAATTTAATTGTTGAAAAAGTTTAATTTTTATACTAGCTGTCGGAAGCCATGCATTTGGCTTTATTATTATTATTATTATTATTTTTTAGGGAATCCATGGATCCATCGTACTGTTAATTACATAAAGCTACAGCTTCACTCTATTCACTACAAGTTTTCATCTAAAAACGCAACAATTGTACCCAAAAACAGCTAGCATGCTGTCATTGCTTTTATTGATTGCTTTAATGATTCACTCTATTCGTAATACCGTCATGGGTTCAAGCCCCGAATGGACCTTAGGACTGACTTTCCTACTATGTGTAATCAGCAAGTCTGAAAGCTAAGCACAGTAGTGGCACAGGCAGGATTTGACCGACAACGGTTGTTGTGCCAAACGAAGACTAACCATAAAATGTTTCTAATTTCACTGCACATTTTGTGAGTTGACTAAAAATTGGTCGAGCATTAAAATATGATCCGAGAGTACGACTTACGGCAATTATCATTAGTTTAGTGAACTCTTATTCTTCTAACTATCACAGAAAACTTGTTGGCCAATACCATACATTTTTCATTTCTTAATGGCAGCCAGAGGAGGCCGGTGGCCCTTTTTGCTAATGAAAATAGGTAATGACGTCAAAGGTCGTACATTCGTCCATGTATTCATAGGTGTAATATCAATTGATTCATTTCGAATTAAGATAGTTTGGCGAACATTGTTTTAGCTTACCGTAATAATTTTAAGTCTAGATTGAGAACTGAAAATTATGTTTGCAACAAAAACTGTGAAAATGTAGAGTGTACCATCAATTTAATGAGCCACTGTATATTTTGTCCAAAATGATGAGCAGCTTCAAGTGCGTAACCACCACTCTTCGTCCCATAAGATCAATGCTACTTCTCTAATAGATACCGTTTGACTTGACTGTACCAGAATTTAAAATAAATTGCCTCAAGTGCGTAGCGGATACTCATTGATACTTCAACACATACCGTCCCTAGAACTGCGTCTGAACTTAAATCGATCCTGCAATTGGTCTCATACCCATATTGGCCAAGGAACCCATGTCATTTCTGGAAGTGATCCCGAACCCATATCTGCCCTGAAACTGATCAGATTCTGAACCCATCCGCTATTGAAGCTTATCTTGAACCCACTCCGTTCCTGGAACTGATACCGTATCCAACCCATTCCTAGAACAGATCCCGCACCCATCTCGTCCTGAAACCGCTATCGTTTTTATTAGGCCACAAATACATGACGCCGTTTTCGGAAACGCGCTTCGTGTATTTTTGGCCTTACCCCGATCTAAAACATGTACCTGGAACTATATCAGTCATGAAACATATCACAAATCTATCCCGGCCCAGTGATTTGCTGATTCAGAATCCACTGCGATCCAGCTACTGATTCTCTTACCACATGGTCCATCCATAAACTATTCTCGATCGATTTTTCATCGTCATCATCATCAACATCATAAAAGACAGAAGATTTTTATAAAAACAATAATAAAAATATCAAGAAGGGAAAGAAGTTACTGCATCCTCCTCATGGAAGCGCAGAAGGAGATTGTTTGATGTTATTTTTTTCCGCTCTAACTTTCACAGTAATTGAACGGGTAAGGACCATTAATTTGTCCATTGAATGGATGCATTTGTTCCTACAAAACCAGAGGGGTTTGATTCCCATCCGGTCCGTCCCGTGTAGCAAGGACTTAGACAAGATCGATTGTGTTGTACTAACCAGTCTTGTTTAAGCTTGGATATGTCGGCATGACCGCATAGAATGATACGCCCAAGAAGAACTGGTTTAATACCGGTTCCAGTTATTCAAATTCAATTTTCTTTAAATCGTTCAGCAGTTCTTAGAAGGGATGCCATATAATATGGCAAAAAAAATCATTTTAATCTTTTTGCTGTATATCAACCGACTGCGATACACCCCACTATGCAACAATAGTTCCCATCAAAACTTGTTCATGTTCCTTCAGACAGCCGATGTTATTTTGTGATTTAAATTGAAAGCGCACTCACTTTTTTATCCTTTTTCCCACGTCGTTCACTGTTGCCGAAGGACTGCAACGCTGAGGAAGCGCGGGCTGCTTTAATAGCTTCCTCAGCTATTGGATTTGGACCGGACTTTTCCGTTTTGGGTTTCTTCATCTTGGTGGTCATTTCGTATTGAATATTTGCGATATCGTACTGAAATTGTTTAAATACATGGCTATTAACATTGTCCGTGTTTTATCACATTACGACTATTCCATTGATTTTACCGACTGAACAGCCGGTGCTGAGCTAGTTGAAGGTCCAGAAGATGATTCTGATTTCGAAGCAATGCCAACAGTCGGTCGTGCAGTGTACAACTTCGGCGCACTGCTAACAATCACCGGCGTCGGTTCCGTAGAGTAAGATTTGGGTGGCAACAATGGTTGCGGTTGAGCACTGTACGTAGGCATAAAGGGAGGCATTGGCGGCGGTGGTAACCTAGGCGGAACTTGCGCCAATTTCTGCTGTACTTGGCTGTACGTTTGGGATCCGATGACCGTCCGTACCTGTGATGGTATGAACGGATTGCCAGCAGCAGCTGGACCTGTTGGCGGCGCACTGTACGACACCGTAGCACTGGATATCTCTGCTTCAAATCTGAAATGATCGTGGAAAGTGTAAATTATGAACCCGCATTCGCTTGTATATTTCGTGAGTTTACCTGGACATTTCATCTTCCATATTCTTTCTTTTGGTTCCCATGGTGAGCAATTTTATTAAAAGTTTCACAAATACTGCCTTGGCCAATTCACCGTAAAAATAAAGCGTTTGGTAAGCACAAGCACAGCACGAGCACAAGAGCTAGCGGCGGCGAGCGTTATTGTAAACAACATAAAAATGCTTTTCTAACTCACAATGGGTATTCCACTAGACACGATGAATGACAGTCGGATGACATAAATAATGTATACAAACAGACATCAAAATCATTTCATTCACTTTAATTTGTTTTTGCTTAAGCCGATTCAAGCATTAAATTGCTTTTAAAAATCCCATTTAATATCCTTATTTTTAAGGAACATCCTTTTCATCTATTGAAAGGTATAACCATCGACTGTGTGCGTATACCATCCGCACTGTGGAAATTTGTCAGTAGCAACTGGTCAAATTTTTGCACACTTTCGTATTTTATTCGTGATCTAAAGAGCCTCTACTGTTCGTTTTTAAAATACTTCAAACGGAAACCGTTGGAGTTGGTCTTTTGCTCACCAAATCAGAGCCGAACAAACGAGCCAAATCAGAGCCAGTAGGCTCAAAGTCTCTATACAAATGAACATAAAAAGCTTAACAAGTAATTGGAATCTACGTAATACTATTGTATGGTAAATATTGTAGTTCAATAGTTTAGAAAACTAAATGCATGTATTTATAGAGCTTCATTAAGCGCCTTACTACATTAAACTTTGGATAGAACAGAACTTCATAGAGACGATTTTTGATGAATGATTTTGTTGATTTCGCCATCATTTAGCTGCTATGGTATACAGTCAACTCTCTCTTATTTGAGAGGCGATGGGACTGTCGAATAAGAGGGGTTTTCAAATTACAGAGGTTGAAAGTGAATGAAAGGTCCATACAAACAAGAAAGAGACAGAATATTTAGTATGCAGCCTTAACTGTTGCTATAGTAAACTGCGAACAGAATCGCCGATTTGAGCATACATCTTTCAATAACCATGGCAACACCATACACAAATAAGAGGGATACAGATTTCAGATGTTTTCCAAATTAGAGGAACAAAAATGTACTGGAATTCAAGGGACTGTGCAAAATGTTCAAATAAGAGAGGTTTCTCAAATTGGAGAGGTGTCAAATAAGAGAGGGTTTACTGTACATAAGTAATTTGACTAATTTCAAATGACGGTTAGCACACTTCCATAGTGCAAACGAAAAGCAACGCGTCGTTTCGGAAAAAGCGATCAAAACACAACGCTGTACATTTTAAACATACTCTTAAGCTTATATATTTCTCTTTATCATCAAAGAAGTGTGAAGAAACATTGCAAAATAATGTTACTACCGTAAATTAAAAAAAAAAGTTTAGTAAAAGCTTATCCCGCTAACGTATTAAAGGAAAGTTCCTTCAACGGAAACTCGCAGCAACTCATCCGTTTCGCCATTCGATACATTAAAACTGAATTAAAAGTGTGGGAGAGCATACGCGTTTGCCTTACGATATTACTTGGATTTTCATGTTGTGTTTTGCGTCCATTCGTACTCCTCCCCCCATTCTCTCTAATAAAAGCACATATAAATAATAAATCGAATGAGGTGTCATTTACTTCCATTGCCTTGTTGGGTGTGTTTATGTGTTCGATCCTGTTATATTACGTAGGTAGGAAATGGTTAATTTTGCTTGATATATGTCACGTGGCGTTCATCTTCTCTCCTCATTTCGATTGTGTAGCATCTCCCGATTGCGCTTTGCTAATGCTTTTGCCTGTCAATATTTCGCTTCATTATGCTTACATAAATTTTAAATCTCTGTACGTAGATTTAAAAAAAGGAACAATTTTTTCGTTTTCTTTACAAATATACAAAAATACTAAATGTCTAGATGCATTACCAATTAAATGAAGACCTTACCTCAAAAACATGGTGGTGTGTGGGCGTGTTTTGTTTTTTTTTTTTTTGCAACTTTCAAACAAAAGGATAGTATCATGACGGGCCGCTCAAAGAATTGAACCGAAACATATTAATATAACACAAATATTAGAAAAATAATAGCCCGCCATAACAATTGCTCTCGTGGTGCAAAAACAATAACGAACTTATACCGCCGTTCTAATTCTATTTGCTTCCTCTACACTCTAGCCTTTGCTTCCTTTGCCCCTATCCCTTATCGTGCTGTCACTGTTTTCAGAAACAGGTTATAGTCCCTTTACGTCTTTTAGCGTGTTTTTGCATTGATTTTAATTATTTGTAATCTTTTTCCCTCTTCTTCTTATAATTTTTGGCTTAAACAGTTCGCAAGAATATATTATACGGAAGAGTTGTTCAAACAGCTAGAAGTAGTAAACGATTAGACTGATTTATTCATTTCTTGTTTGTTTCTTGATTTTTTTTTTGTTTGTTTTTTACTCCACAACCCAGATAAGCAGATTCACTTGTATCACACCTTAGTATGTCCCTAGCAACGTTTGAATGTAGAAGCTGCTAGGCCTACTGTTGCATCTTACTTCCTTCTATGCGTAAACATAGTCACATTCCACTTCGTTCACGTTTGACGTTTGAATTAGAAGAGCTGTGCGTGTTAGCTGCTGTTACAGACATTTAGCGCAATTACATCGGTACATCGGTAGTATACGCGTAGTAGCTTTTTCTTTTTGCAATCAAACAAATCCACCAACACTTCTACTCGGACTGTACGCACTGTATGACTCACTTAGTACACTATAGGTGCCAAAGTTAAATCGAAATTATACTGAGGTTGTGGTGTTTGTCTGTTGTGTTGTGGCATGTTGTTCCTAAACACCGATTCACTCTGATGGTTGTATCATGTATGTCAAACTAAAATTTATCTTTCCAGTCTTTTATTTAAGGTAAGCCAAAATGGATATTTTTATAATAAGCCAAACTGTATGCTCTTTAAAAAACAAAGAAAAGAAAATACTTCCATCGACAACAATATTGCTATTATATAGTTTTGCATGCAGCATTTGGAGCAAAACCTTTTTTGTTTGCCTTTTATTTCAACCAAACAAACAGGTTAATCTTTGGGAAAACAAATAATTTTCTGTTTTATACGGACTCATCATTTAAAATTTAATCGAATTTCTAGAATCCATTTTTTTGTTGTATTTTTTTAATTTTTTTAGGTTTACTCACACTCACACACACAACAAACGATATCTAGTAAAGAACGTAATAATTTCACAGAAATTACCTCCCATGCTTGTTCACGCCCGATCGAAATGGCATCAGCAAGAGAATGGGTTTGACGTATTATGATGATGAGTTGGCCTAAAACAACACAATGTTTCAGGACCTATTTTGTGTGTGTGTGCACATATACATAAGCATATAGATAAATATGTAAACATATTTACGTATAAACTTACTCATACCCTATATACACAAAGCATGTGTTTGTTTTACTGTATTGGAGATACAGTGGTGTATACTTATATAAATTGCTTTTTGTCTTGATTTTCTTGATTTAGAGCACGGCATAAGTCGAGTAGTTAGATGAATCTGGATCTGGTTTGAAATTATCAAAAAAAAGGAATCATTTTTTGTCACTGCTCCCATACAGACACAAGCAGTGGGAAACTAGAATGTACAAAACCATCGAATTATTACCCATATCATTGACTGAACAGAACATATTGCCGGTTATGCGCAAACAAATCTTACGCACGTGTCGTTTAGAATACAATGCGTAAGATGAGCAAAAACAAGTTTGGTTTATGTTGCGAATTTAGACAAAAAAACTTGGTAAAACAGGAAATTCATTTCAGTTTGACAAACTTTTACTTAATTGTTAACCCCTGTGTTCGATGCGCCGTACCTTCGTTCCTTTTTTGTTGCTTTGAGTATTTCTTTTTGTTCTTCTTTCTTCTCTATTACATGGCTGTGGCAATTTTTTCTCATTTTGATGCATGCGTCGTTATATTCTCCCAACGGATGCTCGTACTATCTTCTACTACCGTTAGCACCGAGATCTTCCCGAGAGCTGCACAGTGCGTCCTTCTTCTTCGACTGTGTGTGGTTTAAATTCAATGCCAACATTCAAACGTGCCAAAGCATGCATATCTTATGTTTGCGCTGTAACTATTTCACCTTTCCATCGATAAAACTGGTTCTGGAGGATTAGAATTCAGGCATTTCATGGGCAGTTTTAATTTTCCACACTTCCGTTATTTGTTTTCCATACTATGTTACGAGTTTGCTTTTTATTAACGTGTACGTTTGTTTGTGTTTGTGTGTTTGGGTGTTAGGTTTGAATAGTTTATGTTACCTTAGTTTTTTTTCATCATCTGATCTTACAAACTCTCTCTCATTCTCTCCCTTTCTTTTTACCATTGTTTGTTGTCAAAAGCAAATCATTACTACTTTTTTCCTTTTTTTTCTTTTTTTTTACTACTTTTACCACCTAATGCTTTTCGCATGTTTCTCTCTCTCTCTATTTGACTGCTTCGTCTGACTTTTGTGTTTTTTTCTTTTTGCATCTCCCTCTTTTTCTCTCTTTTTCATTTGTTTCTTTCTTGCACTCTCTTTCTCTCTCGCTTTTTTATCTGTCAATTTCTCTCTATCTCTCTAAATCATATTTAGCCCGATCGATTCCCTATATTTTACCTCAACATACCCTTATGGAATGATAGGCAGAGGAAAGCTAACAGTTGAGCTACCTCCCCAGTAGGCCCTATGGAGCACATGGTTCAGATTGCTTGATTATTTCCTTGGACTTCAGTTGATTAGTTCGTCCTTAATCTCGCCATTCTACTACACACATGCCCCATTTAGCAGTACACTTGGTTGGTTGCACAAGTTCTCTCTCTTCGCATTATCATTTCAAAGGATTGTGATTTTTTCCTGTTTTTTTTTCAATTTATATATTAATAGTATAGATTATACACTTACTAGCTACAATTTAGTTGCATATTCTGTTTGTTGCTTGTTTGCTTCAGTTACCTTGTCTTGTGAGTTTATTTTTATTATACAGATTATTTAAAGGGAAAAAATTAGAAATTTTCACAAGTAGTTGAAATAAATTTCCAT
>KI920062.1:0-11589 GCA_000473525.2 Anopheles melas | reverse complement strand
GTGTGTGTGTGTGTGTGTGTGTGTGTGTGTGTGTGTGTGTGTGTGTGTGTGTGTGTGTGTGTGTGTGTGTGTGTGTGTGTGTGTGTGTGTGTGTGGGGTGTGTGTGTGTGTGGGGTGTGAGTGTAACTTTGTCAATCGCTTGAATTTGCCGTTACGCCCGATTATACATCGAATCTTGCAAAATGTGCTGTGTAAGTGCGATTTTAAACTATTCCTTTTCCGGCAGCGAGGAGATTGTGTTATGGGATAAAATAAAACCGTTTTGCTTACTTTAAAAATGCACATTTAACGCGAGGAACGCGGCAAATAGAAAAAAAATGCCTTTCTTAACGTGACTTATGTGGGTGTAGCCCCACCAATTCACTGTACGTTATTCACCATCAACTCG
The DNA here is from genome assembly GCA_000473525.2 of Anopheles melas. Classification (NCBI taxonomy): domain Eukaryota; kingdom Metazoa; phylum Arthropoda; class Insecta; order Diptera; family Culicidae; genus Anopheles; species Anopheles melas. The sequence goes on along the minus strand of KI920062.1, from coordinate 11,201 downwards.
GAATGGTGATGTCGGTCTGTTGTTTGAGTTAACGATTAGCTGAATCGAATGCACATCAACACTGTTTGATATCTATTTGGATTACCTATTTAGAGTTTTCCTCAATTTGAATGACGTGCAGATATTCCTTGTTGATTTTAAATGTTCTTTTTTAAATGTTTCGTCTGGTTTATTGATAATCAGTCTTAATACTAAGCAGTACACAAACAAACATAAAACTAGCTAAGTTTTGCCACACTTACACACACTATTAGTGTTATGTTGCACTTTGCATTGGAGCATACAGTAGTGATAAGCAAATGATAAAACCAAATAATCTGTTCTTATAATTAATAAGCTCACAAGACTTGACACAAGAAAAAAAGGAAAAACAAACACTCCTCCATACTTCTGACACTATGCAGGAGGTATAATTAGATGTTATTTCTGTTTCTCTTTACACATCCGCTCTTCGGTCATTAAAGATGGACTTGCAAATTTTGCTAGCGCAATTGATTTAAAAGATTACTTGTTTCACCTTACGATTGATGCGTTTTGAGAGGTTTCTGTTCACTCTTTCATTTGCCTAAAAAATTATCTATTTCAAATTTAGTTTTGCTGCTAGGGGGTTTTCAGTTCCAATTAATGATGTTTTAATTGTTAAACAAACAAAACGAATTTAATAACTAAAACGTTTAAACAGTAAAACTAGATACCATTTAAACTGAAATTAGGTGAATCTAGTTTAAAACAAAAAACAGATCACATAGTTTACACGCCCAAATTAATTCATTTGTATTTGCTGCTGGAGCCTTAGTACCTGACACTACGAACATAGGGAGGAAAATCCAAGTGAAATGTGCGAATTATATTCAGCATATTCTTTTGGACGCTTTCCACCATACTTATCGTGTAATGTGCTGATAAAGTTTGGTAATAAAGCTTGTATAGATGTGCAGTAGGCAATATGTTTGTATATGCTCTTAAAACATCATTTTAGCATTTTTTAAATACATCATTCGAATAAATATTAATGTTTCATAGGGGGATGGTGCAGGTTCTCGTGTTCATAAAGTTTCTTTTAGGAGCGGGAGTAGAAAACAACATACACAAAGCCAATTTGACAATAAAAAAAGACAAATTGTTATTACATGTTTTGTCAACTAGACCTATTCCACTTTTTTTCAGCCAAGCACCAACGATCTGTGAATGAGTACAAACGATCAAAAGGTAAAGTAAATCCTCAGAACAATTTCAAACCAGACGCACATTCGTAAACATTCGGCACATCGATTCATTGTAGGACTTACAATATCATCCCTATTTTCATAAGCATTGAAGAATCAATGGTCGAATATCTAACGACCTCAATGTGTCCGATCTGAAATTTTTCATAAAAATGCACAACAACTCCACAGTGTGAGCGGATGAAGTTAGCGAAGCTTCAATTGTTCAAGCCCCATCCGCTGCTTGCAATCCATATTCATTGCTGTGCATTGAACACTTTCGTTCTTCAATTTTTACCATTTTAAATAGTGACTGTCCCCTGTTAATCTTACGCTTCATTACGTGTTATTCGAACATTACTAAGATGTACATCGAACGAACACCTTCAAAAATCGATTTTTTACACACTCGCATCTTCATTCATCTATTTTTTTTTAATTTTGAAGTATCACCATTAATTCAAGTATTGGATCGCCATAAACCAGAGGAGTTTGCATCATTGCTCAAATGGTATCCTATCCGCGATATCATCTCAATGCAATAATACACCTTAATTATGTTGGAACCGTTAATCCAGTTAAGTGCTATGAAGACTAATCAATAATGACAGTTATATTTCATTCCCGGTACAGTTATGCTGATGCCCTTAAAAGTAAACAAATGCAGATGAAACCCCCTAAACTACCATTACCCTATATATTAATGTGGACAATAAAGAATACATGTAAAGAATTGTAGTATGTCCTTACATCTACGGTTTAGCTGTTTCGCAAACACGACTGACATATTCTACTTCCTATTATTTCATACTTAATCGTTTGCCTTCATTGCTCCTTTAAGTCAACGCTTCGATTCGCATTAATGTTGTCCCATGGAATTGAATCATTACTTCGTTCATCTTATCAATGAGTCATTGAGTTGCGCTACAACATGATTTCATTGAGCTTAACACGCACAACACGAACTATCATCGTCCATTACTATGCTCCGTAAATTGATGTACTGCACACACACTGCTGCTACGTTTGCGCAATTTTGCATATTTCACATATTTATTACTTTTGATATCATTCGTCGAAGATATTATCGCCTAGAAAAAACACTATATCCTTACACGTTTCTAATAATAGCGTTAATTCCTTAACCATTTCTTTACCGTCTTAACTTATTCTTAAATCAAATCTTACTGTATGCATTGTTCAGTGTATACTTAAAATTAAATAAGCAAGAAAAATTGCTCTTGCCTTAGGTCTCGCTTTGAGGATTGCCTTACCCTAAAATGTTGTATAGAATGATGCTGTCCATGCCAAGTAATAAAGCAAACCGAGTGTGTCATTGTGTTTTCAAACCAATCCACACATAATGGATAATACAGATTTGTTGTCGCTACACCCTACGCAATATGGTGGGTAAGTAGGTAGAGGCTCGTCACATGATCGTGAGTTAAGATTACGGCACGTGGCTAAAGACGAGCAAAATAGTAGGTTGTAAACATAATGCAATCCCAAAACATATAACATCTAATAAAATAATTAACAAATCATATAAATCAGGGACATTTTTCACTAGGAGAATCGTTCAAGCACCATCCATTGATTTCTGGTATGTAATAACAACATTAGGATGACCACCGCTGATACTGTTGGAGCTTGATACTGTTGTTTTAGTGCCACTACCAAAGCTACTACTACCGCCGTTGTTGTTCGCATACTTTAGCTTACTAACATTGCCGCTTCCTACGCTAACTAACAGCGGGGTAGCTTTGCTCTTGATACTGTTACTTCCCATGTAACTAGCCGTGGTCGAAAACAATGCGATGGTGCTGGTTGAGGACGGGGCAACGGTTGAGCTGCTATGGCTACCACTGTTATTGCTACAGTTACTAACGATCGCTGACGCAGTAGTAACGGATCATGAATTTTGCTTCACTACTATTACACCCGGTCTGCACTGCTGCTGCTGTTGCAGGATCTGGGCTGCCGTGGTGAGCGTATTCGGTAGGGGCTGCTGTTGCGGCAGGTTCGCTGACACGACCGAACTGTTCGCCACGATTGTACTCGTTGTCGTCGAAGATACTGCAGCGGCAGGTGAATGACTACTGGATCCGGCACTCAGCCCATTGCTTCCGGATGGTGCGATCGATACGGAAATGATTGACCCGATCTGTGGCGTCACCGTTACGACATTGGAGGCAGTACCAGTCGAGTTAGCAGTGTTGGCGGACGCGTGCACCGCACTCGCACTTACGATGGGCGCTGTTCGAAACTTCAGGTACGGTTCTAACTGGCTTTGACGATGATCACGCTCAGTTTTCGATTGCATTACCGAAGTTTGTTGCTTACTCACTGTAGTCAAAGCCAGCGGAACTTCCTGCATTGGTCGCTGTTGTATAGTCGATTGGGATGTTGCTATTGGAGGTTGTGTGGGTTGAGGTTGAGGTTGTTGTACTGGTTGATGTAACGACGGTTGTTGCTGTTGCTGCTGATGCTGCTGTTGTTGGGTTGGTACAACTGCATCAAACGCGTCACCTTCGAGATGTCGAATAGCTTCAACTATGGTTTCGAGGTTATGACGGTAGTTACAATTGAGTCGAGGTTGCTGAACATTAGACAAACTGGCGCTAGTTCCGACGAGGTGCGCACCAGTCGTTGACACCATCATCTGTTCGTCGTTGACCACAATCGAAGAGGGTGAATCGATTCGCTCAACTTCCACCTTCGGCTCAGCTTTAATAGCCGCCTCTAATATTGAAGGGTAGCGGTTTTTCTTCGGCGGCAGCGTTACCACCGTTGCCTCTCCTATCGTTGGCGATCGAGATCGTGAGCGTTTGATGTATATTTTCTCCTCCTTTACTGGCATAACCACTGGTTTAGATGCGGCCGGTACCGTCTGCATGGTAAGTGCTTCTTCTATCAGCTCACTAGAGCATACTACAACATGTTGATTCTTTCCTAAGCTGCTCGAATCTAAGGAAATCACTTGGATACCACTTTCCAATTCTGCAGGAACTCGGGTTAGCTTGCCAGAAACCGCGGTAGTAGCACCACTACTGGCTGGTTTGTGAATTATCGAAACAGCAACGTCCTCCGGGGGATGTGTGGCTGGTGATGGCTCATTGATGATGTCGGGCACGATTAGTTCCGATGATTCTTGATACTGTATCCTGGTTGGGTAGATTTGTCGTTCTAGTGCCTTCAATTGTTCCTCAATTATCATTTTTTGTCGTCGTTCTACCTCAAGCTGATGTTTCAATTCCAAATAGTCTTTCACGGAAAAGTTCACCGTTGTGCACTGTCTTCCCTGAGTAGACGGGCTGGAGATCGTTGTCGTGCCTGAGTGCGCGTTAGATAAGTTACTTCCGTTCGAGGTAACACTTACACCGCGTAACGATACCGGTTCCGGCGACATTGACCCTAATCCCTCGTCCGATGAATCCGATACAGGTTGCACGGCAACGTTCGTATCGATTTTACGCTTTTTGGCAACAGTCGCCACTATAGCTCCGGGCTGACCGTTTCCGCCAGCATTTGTCACCAGCTGTTGCTGTTGGGAGATCACCACACCACCGTTTGCTGTGCTGCCTGGTACAATTTGTGTCGTACTTTGCGATACATCTGGGGCTCCATTGTGATCTTGTTGATCAATTGTTCGCTTTAACTGACAGTTTTGCGATAACAAACGAGTCTTTTCTTGCTCTAGTGAATAAATATATTCAGCTGTTTGTTGTAAGATTGCGGCCTGAAAGAAGAAAAAAAAACGAAAGCAAACAAATTCGAATAAGTATATTAAATTGATTCCGACATTCGAAAAGAAAAAAAATAGATCTGCAACTGTGCAACAAAGCCATGTTAGTGAAAACCCTGCAAAACCCTGCTTCAGAGTATTGCAGGGTTTTTCAGGGGTTCTCATAGATGTCCACACTTCCTTGACTGTTTCTTAAGGGATCTTTATGCGACGGGAAGTGGACTCTACGGCACCCTTTTTCGGACTGCAGTAGAGTCCAAATCCCGTCACATAAAATTCACTTCTCGCAATAAAAATTCAAGAAAATGTCCAGAAATTATGACAATCCCTGAAACCCCCTGCATTGCAATAATGCGCTATGCGCATGCTTGTTCCGATGATCTTCTCACTGACAATGTGCTCGGAATAACGTCGCTACTTCAGGCGTAATCACACCAAAGGGTCTTCTTTCGTACTTTGGTACCACCACCGATCGTTTAAATTTTGCACAATACGCACACACACATGCACCATATGCTTGAGCTGCAAATAACATGACCACACCCAATGCAAAAGAACGCAAGCCTGCATGAAACAACCGCAACATAAACACGTACACCGATTTTCTTCATCTCCGTTTGCAAATCTCCTTTCATTCTTCTTTAATATTGTGGTTGCCTTTATTTACCAATTTTCGCACGGATTTCGAGCTTCAATTCCAAACTATCGTCCCCAATGTGGTATGAATTGTTTGTGTAGTTTGAAGGCTTTTCGCTTCAAAATCAAAATTATATAACACTGTTTTAACAGATGGCTTAAAATATCATTGAGCAAATAGTTAAATCATTCTGTCTGTGTTATTACCATAAAGTTATTATCATCAACAGCTCATCTATCATAAGCTCGAAGCACATAATACGTATACAATTATTATGTTACATGAATGCATACAACATAAAGGGGAACACAGTTTTGTAAAGCCATTGCAAAAACCAATTTATTTCATTTGCTTAGTTCATATATGCCCTTTGACATATCATAAATATAGTATTGCGTACACTCATACAATAATGTTTAAAACGGCCTATCCGCTTTTCTTATCGCCCCTCTTTCGTAATACTGTGACGAATCAGCTGAACATGAAATGTTTAAGCGTTACGAATGTTCCTTTCGTTGAGCATAGGCAGACGATAAAATAACACGTATATATTAAGAATAGTTGTTAAAGCTAACCGTATCCCATGCATTCGCACGAGCTGAAACTGTAATTGCACGATGAAGTTGCTGTTAATGCCATAAACGGGTGGTGCCATTACTCCAGCAGCATATGCAGCTTGGTTTTAAGCATTATTATGAAACCGCTAACAATGCTTCCGTTGTAAAGTACCAAAGTGTTTGCAAGGTGTTGGTTCCTGGCTTTCGTAATACATTTCAACAGCATTGGCATACTGATTGTACAAATCGATGTGATCTGCTTCTCGATCATAGACATAATATCCACACACTCACATGCATTTTGAGCGATATAGCCCACATAGGTTTGGACATCGTTTATCCAGAAGAAGAAGTTTAAACTAAACCCTAACTCACATCAAAACATTGAACTTGAACATCAAAGCCTTACAGGCACACAACACGCGCGCGCTCTTAAAAATGAAACTCTCGATCTTCTCATGGAATTCACAGCGAGAAAGTGGAACGATAGAATAGGAAAAGCCATCACATATACGTTCGCGCCCATGGCAGGGCAGCAGCGGGCGGCGGCTGGCACTGCCCCACAGCAGTCAGAGGCACGCAGCAGCATTTGTGAATGGACTAGAGCGTTTAAAGCTTACGCACTCCCACCACCACCACCACCGACACACCACCTCTCGCCTACTAATGCTGCCTGGTGATGATTTTTAAAAGACCTTACGCATCTTTTACTATTATGTATGCCTGATCGTGAACTTGTTTTTTTTTGGCGAAGCAGCAGCTATTCTCCACCATTTCTTTTTGGAGGTTGTTCCGACATTTGTAGGCAATGTTTAGAAAGACGCACAAAAGCACAACCGTAAGAACATACACACAAACTTACGCACTTTTCATCGCTTCTCTTCTCAACCGAGCCGATTGCGTGCCGATTTCGTAGGGGACGCCACCGACCGAAAAAGCAACATAGATTCTTTCGTTTTTGCAATGGGCTTACACACACTGGCGTCATCAAACCAAGGATGTGATGTTGATCATAATGAGAAGCACGGTAGGCTCTCTTTAGGGTAGAGGGCTAACATCGTTTTTGGAGGTGCAAGTTTTGTTTTCGTTTCGTGTTTTCGTACGCGAAATTTACGCAACTTTTGCCCCACAGGAGGGAACCACCACGCTGCTTGTAGTATTCTTCGAGGTTTTCTTTTACCCCGATCGCTCTCACATTTTCCTACCATTGCTTACACGATCATTCGCTTGGCTTTGGCAGGTGCGTACGATCATACGCAGTACAGTTGCGTAAGAAAAAGAAGATACATTTTAAACGAGGGCACGCAGGAAGACCTGGAATTTTTAAATTTTAAATACATGCGTGCTCGATCATCACAGTAATGCTTTGTGCAACAAAGTGAAGGAAAAAATCATCAAAACTGTTACACATGTCTATTGCCTAAGCGTTGTGGGAGAGAATATTTCCCTTTTTTGTAATGTATTTTATTTTGTGTGTTATTATTCAACTTAGCAAAAGTTATTTGAACTTTTACGCTTATAACATACATTACATTGTACAGCTTTTTGTCTTGAGCCATGTGTGGGGCTGTCTGACGCGAGTCTGTATTTTGCCACAGGAAGTTATTTAGCAAAATTGTTTCTTGCTTCTCTTGCATGCGATATTCGTTAACTTCATTTCCCCGCACTTCTGACCCCCTCCCCCCCCCCAAACCCCTTCCCCGCAATCCTTGCGCCAGTCAGCAGGAACTTCTGCGCAAATTCGCAAATCTTTACTTCCGCTACACCTGCAGCTTTACTTTGCTACGGACATCGATTTTGCCAACACTATCATCCGTCGAGATTTGTTTCCCTCGCAAGCACAGAGCGCACCACAGGTCGCCACACTCTTGTAAGATGCGCGTTTCGGGGGAGCTCAAACAAATGTGTGCCGAAGCGTAAAATCAGATACAACAGAACCGAAGCATACAGAGAGAGAGAGAGAGAGAGAGAGAGAGAGAGAGAGAGAGAAAGAGAGAAAGAGAGAGAGGGAGAGAGAGAGAGAGGGAGAGAGAGAGAGACAGCAATATAGAAGAGCGAAAAAAATAACTCTACCAACCAGCTGGAATTTGCACAGATGGTGGGAAGCTTAATGTTGCCTACCCGGTGGGAACGATCGTTTCGTTGCGAATTTCACGGGCTCCGTAAGTGAACTAGAAAGAGTTTACCTCTTCCCGTATTTTTTGGCAATACCTTACTACTTTTCTTCACTCGTCTGACGCTGCTTTTCGGGAACAAATTTTCTAGTCGCTTGCCTCTACAAACCCTGCCCATTTTGTGTTTGTTTTTTGTTTGCTTCTCAACAATACGACGTAGATTCGCAAGCTTAGGTTAACAACCTCTCTGACGGCTTTACTATTTTGAAACTGCCTCACACAGTGCTTGTAGCCCAGCGGCTGCTAGCTGCTAGATGGCAATTTGAGTGAAAGATAAATTAAAAAAAAAAAAAACGCTTTCGTACCAGCTTTGGAACAACCCTACCATAAACTGAACGTGAGATCGGAAACGGTGATTTCGAATAAACGGCTTGAAGTTACTTTTACCTTTCAGCACTCTGCCGATCACACACAGTATAATAGGAGATCGTCATAGGAGATTAAAAATCTTTCCAAAATTAACTATAACTTAAAATTTGTGCTTTTTTTTTGAAATAAAATATGTGTTTTCATTCTACACATGTGTATGTTTAATTCGAGATTATTATTAACTAATACGTGCATCGGATCATACAAGGCGGGTGTGCCAAACCATACCACGCAAACCCTTTGCATGTTTGTTTATATGACTGGATGAGTTATTTGAAGCGTTTTATAATTGATCAAGTTTATATAGCAATAATATTATATTAAACCATTGGTTTAAGCAAACCCTGTTTTACTCATCAGGCCACAGCATACGCACACATACAATTGAACCTTTGACACAGTTAAAAATTATCTCGACAAGCTTAATCGTTTTCGTCTAGCCAAAGTTTCTCGCAGATGATTCCCTAAACCATCCGGAGCATTAGTAGCTAGGCTAGCAAACAAGGGAGAAAAAGAGCGTAGTGCGTAGTAAATGGACGAGAAGTGTCGGTCTTTCAGGGCTGGTAATTTTACTTTTATTTGGCGCAGTCAGCTGTAAAGGAAAGGGGACTACCTAATCCCTCTGAATACACTGATAAATCCCTTTCCTGTGTCCTCGCTAGCTAGTAGCTGTCTGATAGGATAGTGTCTTACCCATGTATGCCACGTCGAGGCATCGTTTAGCTTCTGTCTGCATCCATACTATTACACATTTTTCTGTTGTTTTGGTTGGGCGAGCCTAATGAACTTCCACGTCAGGTTTGGCGGCAGTGTTAATAGCTTAGTAGCGAAAAAACACTAATCTTAATCAGCAGAAACATAAAGCCATACCATCAATATAGTTATTTAAGTATAACAGTAGAAATCACGTCCAAAAATTTACCACTGTTAACATAGATGGCAAAAACATGTCTCTTTTGTGAAAACCGGACCATACGGACCCAGAGAGTACCTATGGCAAGCAGCAGTTCCGGTAAAATGGGCGTTGTCACATTTTTCCCCCATAACACATTCAACAGTCTGAGAGATCCTTATAGCCAGCTGAGAGCCGAGAGTCGGGTGAAATTTCCAAAAAAAAAAAAATATCTCCTGTAGTTGTAACCGTCATCAGCTTTTCCGAACTGAAGAGCTTCGGCCTCCCCCTTCTCCTCTAACGGCCAACCCGAAGGACCAGAACATATACATTACACCGTCGCATTTGTTGTTACAAGAAGTTCCCGGATTTCCCTCTCGTAACCAGCTGTTCCGGGCTGGATGATAACGATCCAGGAGTCTCAAAAATCCTACCAACGATGTCAGACTGCTACCATCATTACACTCATCAGCATCATCATCATCATCATCATAGTCTCCAGCAGCTTTGGACAGCCAGTAGCCAGACAAAAAAAAGGGAATACTAGATTCGCCGCCCGGGTGTTGGCTCATCGAAATTATCTTACATACCGACTATATAAAAATTCATACATAACCTTATGTACATTAAATCATACGGTGACTGTGATCTGGCGGCTAGACACATCAGGTTTACGTGAACGCATGCGCATTTTCCCAAATCTCTCCCACAAAAGCTTCTGCAGGAATAGAGTGTACCTCCTTCAACTGTTCAACGAAAACGCTATGTTTGGGCTGGGGTTCCTCATTCCCCGCGAATATAATGTGTTACGACACGATTTTTTTGGTCAATTGCTAGCCAACAGTACGGTTCATGAAATACCTGCTGTGTGCTTGGTTCGAACCAGACCGAAAATGCTGTGCTTTTTTCGACGCCTAAAATTTGTCCGCATCGTCATGATTGAGGAAAACTACCAAGTTTCCAACTACTCACACACCACAAAAGGACCCGCGTCTTGCCATGTGAGCGAAAGCAGGACTCTCTTCTAGTTCGCATGATTCCAAATGCGCGCGTTTCGGCGCGCTTTTCTACCAGAGGAGCATGACGTTGTGTAGCTAGCAACAGCTCCCGACTAAGAGTCTGGTTTGCCTGCATGCCAACACTTTCGCTCTCTTCCACTCTCCCACCACACACGCGGTCTCTGTTACGGTATATCTCTTTTCTTCATTCATGCGAGGACCTTCCGCTATACGACCAGGATAGTAGTAAAAATCAGCACTTTCCATTCGACGCTGGTGGTGCCAGCAAGGCTCGGTCAGCGTAATATCATCTGTTCGAAGTTTTCCCTTCAGTTGTATGTTTTAGTGGGCACGGATACATATACATATATACAAGCGCTATACGTGCGTGTGTGTGTGTGTGTGTGTGTGTGTGTGTGTGTGTAAGAGAGAGAGAGAGTGTGTGATGAAGCGCAAATTTTCTCGTATACGGTCATACGACTCGTTGCAGAACTACAGTTTTTCCGCCAAGAATCGATCGATAAAAGCATACGCCCGCGGTATATACGAGAGCATGTATTAGTGTGTCTGCCATGGTACACCGACCATCATCTCCACCTAGACTGTTTTGAGGATGTTTTTTTT
>AXCO02002964.1:0-25442 GCA_000473525.2 Anopheles melas | reverse complement strand
TGTGTGTGTGTGTCTTTTTTAAGAGAGTAAATGAATCGAAATCAAACGTGTGCAAGCTCTGACAGCACACCTTAAAACTGAACTCTTCCTAAAACTACTGGGCACTGCACAAGGCACAGGGCGAAGGGACGAATCAAGGGGCTCATTGGAAGTTGTTGGAGAGAAAGTTTGGTATTCATCTACGTACTATTACTACTGCTAATGCTACTACTACTACTCCAACTACTGGTTGTTAACGCTAATGATCTGGTTGATCCAGCCGATGAACGACGACACCTTCACGTACACACCGGGCACATCGACACGCCCGCAGCCGAAACCCCACGACACCAGGCCGGCCAGCTCGAAGAACCCATCGTCCTGGCACACGAGCGGACCGCCCCCGTCACCCTGGCACGCGTCGTTGCCTTCCTCACCGCCCGCACAGAAGCTGGACGCCGGCAGGATGAAGATCTTCTCCGTGACGGCATTCACCTTGCGTATGCACTCGGCATCACTGACGATCGGGATTTCGGCCTCACGCACCCGCAGCGGTATCGGTCCGGCCTCACCCATATAGCCGTATCCCGTCACCGTGCAGCGCTTGCCAGCGGCATGGCTGACACCTCGTGCCGGTAGGCACACCTGCAAATGGACAGATAGGAGCAGACTTTGAATCACGACCACTTCTATGCGGGGCCGTTCGATCCGTCGATGATCCTCTTACCAAACACACGCCATCACGGAGCTCGGCCTGTCCGTGCAGCTTCAGCAGGGCGATATCGTTGTCAAGCGTTTGGCTGTTGTGATTGTGATGGATGTACGTGGTCGCTACCCGTAACGTCTGCGCGCCCGGACTGCCGTACTTTCGCGTCAGATCGTAATCGCCGACCCGGACGTAGATGGCATCACCCGATCGTACAATGCTGAAACGTCAAATAATAGTGAGTATTGCAGCAAAGCCCTATCTTCTCCGTTACACAGCGACTTACTTCGTTACACAGTGTGCCGCCGTCAGTACCCACTGCGTGCCGATGAGGGCCGCCCCGCACAGGTACTGGTTGAGCGAGTTGATCAGCGCCACCTGCCAGCACCATTCGCCATTTTCGCCATCCTCCCCACCGACCACGCGTCCCTTCCGATGGTGGCTCCAGTACTTGGCCAGCGTTGCGTTCTCCTTCACGCTCGGATGGTGCAGCAGATCCTCCGGCACGGTGTCGTTGTGGTCGTGGTAGATGATCGGTATCGGCACGATGCTGCTACCGAGCACCAGCCGCTCCGAGCTCTTGGACCGATACAGACTGTCCACGTCGATGTGGCGCGCGTGGCGGACCGGCGAGCTGTGCTCCCGTTCCAGCCGCAGCACCTCCTGGCTGAGGATGGATTTAGCCGCCCGGCTCGTTCCCTTCACGCCGCACACGTACTTGGAGTAGACCTGCGGTCGGGCCGTAGTCGTCGGCGGCTCGTACACCGGGGACTGGGCGTACTGCGGCTGCTGGGTCGGTGGCACCTCGTAGATGTTGTTGCTGATCGGGCCCGGGTAGGGATTGGGCGCCGGCGGACCGTACACCTGCTGGTGCGGTCCGGCCAGCGGGGACTGCACCTGGGATGGTGGCATTGCTGCCGGCGGTGGCATCGGGTACGGCATCGGGGGCTGCTGCTGCGGCTGTATCATTGCCGGTGGAGGCGGCAGAGCCTGCGGCGGATAGCCGCCGTTCGTGTCGTTGTACTTTGTCTTGCTCGCGGCGGCCTGCTGCACCTCCTGTATCTTGGACTTGGGTGCACAGCACTGCGTGCCAGACTTTTTGCACTTGAACAGATCGGTCATCTCGGCGTTGCGGAAGCAGGTGAAGCTGAGCAGACTGACGATGCACGAGCCGGGGCACTCTTCGCGCGGATCCGGCACGGCCGTGGTCGGGGCGGGTGTGGTCGTGGTGGTGGTTGGCGGTGGACGCTTCTGCTGCGGCGGTCGTGGAGGAGGAGCGCGCGTATTGTCGCAGCATACCGAGCCGCGCTTGCAGTTGGCCGTGTTGGGGATGAGCACGGACGGGCGCTCGCAGAAGGCGGCCATAATGTTCAGCAGACAGAAGCCGGGACAGCGGGGCAGTGGTGGCTGAAAGGAAAAGGGCGTTTTAGGTTAGAGCATCGGTCAGCGTGTCGGGCAGTTGGTGAGCTTACCGGTGTTGCTGGTCGCCTCGTTGTCGTCACGATCTGCTGCTTGTTGTCTTCCGCCACGCCGGTAATGCAGCACGAGCCCTCGTTCGGACAGAACGCCTCGCTGTCCAGATCGTCACAGAACAGCGCAAACAGCCCATTGACACACTCGCCCTCGCATTCCTTAAACACCGGCCCCTGGCCATTGTTGACTGTGGTCGCGGGCGTCGTCTTCAGCTTGGACGGGGCTGGCTTGGTCGGTTTCGGCGTAGGCTTCTGGGTTGGGTTCGTTTTCGACTTGATCGGTTCCTCAGTGGTGTGGGGCCGCTCGGTCGTCTTGGCGTACGGTTTCGGTGTGGTCGTTCTATTCTGCTTCGCATCGAAGTGTGCCGTCGGTATGTACAGCTCGTCCGGCGGGTTGTCCGGATAGATGTCGCGCGATACGCAACACTTGGAACCACTCTTGCAGAGACCGGCCGTCGTGAGGTACGCTTCACAGTACTCCGCGATACGATCCGCCACGCACACACCCGGACAGGACGCTAGCGAACATGAGAAGATGGAAAGGAGGTGTTAATAGCTTGGGGAACGTTGGACGATGTCAGCGAAATTCAGTCACTTACAATTGTTTTTACTGTCCTTCTCCTTGATCTTGGCCTCGGTCGTCGGTTTCGGTGTCGTCGTTGTGGGACGCGCCGTTGTCGTGGTGGTTCTTGGCCGCGGCGTGGTAGTGATGTTTGCGGCCGCCGCACTACTTTCCACGCAACACTTCATGCTGGGCGAGGGGCACGGTATGTCATCCAGCACCTCGTAGCAGATCAGTGTGGCCAGCGTGTGAACGCACACGCCCGGACATCCTTTCGCATCCTCTGTGCTTGTGATCGAATCCAGTAGACCTGTTGAAGCGGAACAGTTAAACGTATATGAGTCATGAAGACTCCGGGGGGAGAAAACAGAAGCACTCCTACCTGACAGGAAACTACCAGCAAGTGAGTCATCTTGCGATTTGGCCCCGCTCGCGAAGAGCAGCAGTAGTAAGGCTGCACCTTTGAGGATCATCTTGTGTCTCTTGCACTGTTTAGTAGTTACATAAACACGTTGTGCGTGTGTAAACGTTTCTCGCACACACCAAATTTACCTGTGAATGGTTAGTCTTTTACTATGTGGCACTGAAAAAAAGAAACAAGACTTCACAATTTCACAATCTACGTCATATAAAATCACTGATCTTAGAATATGAATCAATTTTGAAGTAAATTTAAATTTATTTTAACTGCTTCAAATAGTTTACTTCAACTCATTTTCATATCGTTGAAACAGTAAATGCACAACATTTCACCCTTTTTCTCTAACCTACATTTGGTCTGGTTAGCCAAAATGATTCAATGATCAAATCATCAGCCCTTTTGCCACCTGAGATGCTCCAAACTTTACCAAAAATACAAACAACAACAACGATCGAACACTAAAATGAAAAGTATTCAAACAACAAACAATCGCTGGCCTCAAAACTTGCGCTGCCGGAAGTGAGCTATCACAGAAAGTTTTTCTACACTTTTCCTCCTCTTCTCCTTCTTCGGCTTCTTGGGCGCCGTCACCCTTCGGCCGTGGATTATTGATCGAGGCGGTGCGCGCACACAGTACCGCACCGTGTCGGAATGGTCAGCATTTAATACGCGCGCATACCCGTGCATACACAAAAGTCGAGTTTAGGTCGAGTGAAAATGTGTTCCAATTTACACCGCGCGCCCGCAAAAGGAGCGAAACTAACTGTGTTTTTTTTTTCCTCCGAAACTGTGAATCCGAAAACTGCTGCTGCGCGTCCACTGGCCGAATGCCGCACCCTCGCACCGGTGCCATATCCAGTTTGCAGATCTGATCAGCTTTGAAACGCAAGCGATTGACGGGCAGAGCCGCATTTAAACCACCATTGCTCAGTGTCATCCCGGTTGGGAGATTGGAAGTCTACGACCGCCGCCGGGAGAGCTTTTTACGACAGAGCTATTATGATCAGATTACATCAGACGTTGTGAAAGTTGGGATGAAGAAATTCCAATAGAATTTCCGCTCAACCATTACGCACCGCGCGCGGGGCGGGTTTCAGCTCAGATCGCAACCCAACTTTCTGAGCACGTGGTACACGCTTTCTAAAATCAGAATCACGCAAATCCGCACCCAGCGCGATACGAAGCGTGCATACATTCTTGAAAGCTTACAGCAGCTTACGCGGCAGCCTACTTTGCCTACACGTGCGTTACCCCTGTGCGGGATAAGTAACGCTTCGGTGGTGAGTGAAACATATGCGACAGGGTGCTGTGGGATGCTGTTTTCGTTTTTTGTTGAAGGCCACCGCGTTCGCCGATCATGCTGGCAAGCGGGTCAACAAATTTCACCATCGATCGAAGAATGTTTGCTAGTGAAAGCGCCGCCTCACGCCGCCGACGACAACGATTTATCGGCCATTCTAGCACAACGTCCCCGGGCGCAGCTACCCACACACACACACACACACACACACACACACACACACCGGGCGCACCGTTTGACTGGTTTGTGTTTCTTCCCGCTGACACAGATTTAAGAAATCGTTCTTTCCCTTCACGCTTTCCTCTCCTGCTCGCACCGGCCGTGAGTCGGCTGTATTGTCAGCGGGCTGCTTGGACTGGTTTTCGGTGCGTGATGGAGTGGAAGGGATCACTGTACGCCCGTTGCCCACGTTGCAAGGTGCAGGCAAAGCAACCGCTGCCATGGTCACGGTCGGCGAGAAGAGATATCGAACGGTGGAAACGGGGCTTAGGCGCAGGGGAGGGTGAAGGTTACGGACCGGAGACCTCTCGGGACGGAGGCAAAGGGGTTTGGTCGCGAGCGGCTTTGCGCAGCCATCGGTGATACAATACCGCTGACCCATTTCCGGGGCGCGCATTCCCCCCCGGTTGGGCCGCACAGCCCCGAAATGGCACAAATGGGAAGAAAAGAGAAAATATGTCACCAAGGGTTAGTTCCATAGCGATGCAGCGCACTTCGAAGCCGGCGGGAAACTGTTCTGCATTGGGGCTGCGTATAACACACACTCCCACACATACGCCGATTGGTATGGCTCCATGTGACTTTCCTTTCCATCGTGCTGAATGGAGCCTTGTCTAATACGAAAATTTTCTCTCTATTGCGTTGTTTTGCCGTTCTCGCTCCCTTCCTCGTCTTTCGGGTCCGTACCACGATCATTTCTCTTTCAATCGGTAATGCACTTCCTGTTGGCCGGCGAACAGCGCGGTCCGCTGCTAGAGACGGCCAAAAAGCTCTGCCCTCGAGGTGAAAGCATCCGCGCGGAGCGATTCGTCGTCGTCGTCGTTGTCGTCTTCGTCATCGACGGCGGTGAAAATGAGAGCGTCGGTCCACGGGTGGGGCAGGAATTTGCTACTTGCGGGGATAATGAAAATTTACGCCAAATGGTACGAATGGTCGGAGCGAACGTGAGGCGCACCCGGTCACCAGCAACGGGGTCGAGGAGAAATCATGCGCACACGCGCGTGTCCAACTGATCTTGGGCTGACGATCGTTTCGGGTGGGTTTGGTGAAACCACACTATCAGATCAGACCGATTAATTAGACGTTGTTTGGGTTGTCGGTTCTAAGGTTGCAGTGGCAAGATTCTCGGTAAATTTGGCTGTCCCATGCGATAACTGTTGATGTCTCATTGAAGACTAGTTACACTCTTACTCTATGATTAACCAGAAGAAGAAAGCAAACCATTCGTACAAGGTTGTGAAATACGTCCGGTTGAGCAATTCGTGCGAGAGTCTGCAAATGAGTGCACAAAATCTTCAGCCATCTGTCAGCTGTTTTCCGTAACCGCTCGGTGTATGTGCTTAAGCTCTACTTCTCCTCTCAGCAGTAATGACTTAGTATAATCTGCAGTAATTCTCGTTCTGCTCTTGACAGCTCGTTAACGATCGGCAGCATGAATTAGCAATCGACACCCCTTGAGGCCCTAGTCCAAGTACAACCGGTGGGGGAAATTATCCTGCACACACAAACACACACACACACTCTCTCTCTCTCTAACAGTCTAACTGTAACTTAACACACTTCAACTCAACGTTGTTGTTCTTTTTCACAGTTATCGCTTGCAGACGCATCCACCAACAAACTGGTTCTGGGCCGCTGACACTGAGCCAGCGCTCCGTGCAGCGATCCGGCCAGCGGAACACCCATGCGATCTTGTCTTTTCGATGACGCATTGGAAGGAATGCTGACCATTACCATGCAACAATGATGGCATTTCGGGCAATTGTATTTCCACCGGTAAGATTAACCACGTCAGCATTCGCTTTTCTCGCCAGGGAGAAAATCTTCAAGCGTTCGACACACATATACACCGATCACTTTGCACTTTTGCATTGATCTTCACAATTTGCACACCTTGCTTTGGCTTTACCCGGCAGACCGGTAGACCAGCTTCCACACAAAAGGGTTTGCCACCCTCCCAAAACCCCCCTCCTCTTTTGGAACCCGAAACGATCACAACAAACTATCACTTTTCAAACACTGTGCACTGTCAAAACTTTTCGTGTCGTACCTTGATGGAAATGGAAATTCCGTGCAAAACCATAACATCAACTGCCAACTATGCGGTAAGACTGTTCTGTGTGTTTATGTTTTTTGGGTCAGCCTGGCCGCTATAGAGAACTGAGAAAAAAAAACCGCGATCCGTATGCGGCACCAGTCGAGGCGATAGTAAAGTTACTTAATATTGTGCTTGAAAACTGTACCCTCTAACAACTTTCATGCTGCTGGCTCAACATAGTTTCTTTTGTCCGTTTTCTTTTTTATCCTTCTTTTTCTCCCTCACTCTAGCGCTTGGTACGCATGATCTTGGGCTAGGCTGTCCGTTTCCTCTTCGCACCGCTTACTGTGTGTCTGTGTGTGCTTGTAAGTGTTTGTTGCTTGCTGCTTCCCATCGATCTTCGACTCTCTTTCACCCGGGGGTCTCACGTCGTTCGCGCAAGCATTCCTTTCTCGATCCTCGCCCGGGGACGCGAGAGGGCAGCCCCCCCCCCCTGCGCGTTCCATTTCTTTCTCGTTTGGGTTTGGGGACCGAAGGGAGGAGGGAAGGTATAGTACGGTTTGCTTTTCGGTTTGCTGGATATTCCGTTCTGCCGGTTTCTCCTTTCCATTGGGGCCGATCGAATAACCAGGAGAGCTTCACACCGCGTACGCGGGAGCTTTCGAGAAGACCGCGCGGTACCGAACGAGCTGGCGCATCGATTCGAGCGATAGATCATTTCCATCATGTTTCCTCCTTTTGCTGTCGTCTCTTTATTTTGCGCTGCTTCGTGCGGCTTCGGTCTGTTTGTCTGCGGCGACAGTTTATTGCTGGCCAGTAATCCATGCCTATCCTGGATGAAATAACTGTGCAACCAAGTGATGGTCCGAAACTGTTCACAATGTCTTTTTTGTTGTTGTTGTTGTATTGCCAGGAAGGTGTGGCATGAGTGTAAAAGGAACAACACTTTCCATTTTATAAGATGTAATAAAGTAGGATTGCAAACGTGTGCAGCGGGCAACATCCAGTAAGTTTCCCGGTAGGAAATTGTAGGAGGGTAAGGCATGGACGGCAAATAAATGGATTTTCCGTTCTGAAGATCCATGATGGAAAGTACGTCCAGGTAATTTTCCAATCAAAATAGACAAAAATACTTAGGTACAGGATACATGATGATGCCGAAAGCCTTTTTTTGCATTCCATAATCCCAACTTTTACAATTGCCTGTAAAAAAAAAACATTTATAAAAATGATTCCATTTCCCCCTTCCATTAGTGCCACGACACCTACTCGAGGGATCGTGCGCCGTACAACCGGTACGCTACTAGCACTAGTAACGCGAAGTAGTCCATCGCGCGATGTGGGTTTTCACTTCGGAACCGTTAGAATTACTTCACCCGCTCTTCGGTGTAATTTGCATTGGCCGCTTTGCACTACCGTTGGTGGTAAGCGAAACCAGCCGCACACTCGCCGCACCGCGCCGTACGGGATTTAAAGTCGTGAGCACTTTATTTGCACAAACCCCCACCGCCCGTCAGCCGTCGAAAGAGCTCCATCAAAACCACCATTCAGTTTACCGTTCGCAGGGGTAGAATCGTCGGCTGATCAGTGAAATGGGGGAGTGATCGATCGATGTGCTGTGTCGACTGCGTGTTCCACTCACTGTTGCTTTGTTTGGTGCGGTATCCGATACTTTCACACGGATTCGATGCACAGCGGAGAAGCTCCCCAAAAGCTCCCCGGCAGCAGCGTAATGCACGCAGCACGTGTGCAAACCGCAACCCAAACAAGTCTTGTTTCACTCCCTCCTCCCCGTATCTGTTAAGCGCCCCGGCGTCGATCGACTCGATCTAGCGGGAAACGGCCATAGCGGTATCGGAGCCGTCCCGGAACGTGCGCCGTGTACGGTGTGGCGCAGAGTCGGGGGAAGCGGAGCCGTTTTTATCACTGCGCTATTTAACCTAGTTTCTCGGGACTTTACTTAGCGTTACGGTGTCTATGCCCTAATGCGCGATCGCGCGCTATAGACTGTCCTGATTTTCCTGTGCGTGTATTCATTTCTGTGCGAGTCGTTCTGCGCCCGGGAACGCAGTGGCGTAGTTCGTAATCTTACATCCTCCAGGTACGGAACACCAATGCCATGACATCGTCATCGTACACACGCACACACACACACGCACACACACACGCACACACGCTTTCTCTCCTTCTCTTGCACGTCGCGAAATCATATGATCGACACTGTTGCAAACCTCAACGATCAAGGCAGCACTTTTTTTTTGTTGGTTCGCATTTCACATCACACCTTTCATCCCGACTTTCTCCGACCGATCTTTATCATTACCTTGTGTCGAGTGCCCGTTGCTTCGCGAATTTGTCTTTGTCAGGTTGTGGTGTGCACTTTATGCGGCACGGCGCAGCAGCAACGGTGCTACACGTCTACACGATCGGAGTGCTGTGCTGAAACTGACCGCACTGGTCCGGGCATGGTGAGCTCGCGCCTGGGCGCTTTCCGGTTGCTAGCCGTAAGGGGAGCGAAAAAGGCAACTCGCGTTGATGATCGTACTACAGTTCATCAGTTGGTTTGCTCACATCAGTTGCTCGTACAGCCGAGCCGAGGGTGTTGATGTGAGGGGATGTGAAAATCTCACCTTACGCTCCCGGAGCATGGCTGCAGGTTACCGTTCGTTGGAGGCGAACGTGTTTTCCTTCATTCATGGAACGGTTCCGTCTGGGGACCGATGATCCGGTTGAATGAATCAGCGCGCGCTGACCTGCATTCCGTGAGATTTGGGAAAGGCGTGCGCCACTTGTGCGGTGTGAATAATCGCAGCTTGTAATGATGTAATCGGAAAAAGGATGTGATCCGTTGTCTGGAATGGGTTGAAAACATTGTTTTTGCATACATTTTACGCCATATAAACCAGGTTGCATTTATGGACACATTTGGTATAAATAGATACGGCGAAGGTATGCGTTTTTTATGGTTCCATTTTGAAACTACAAATAAGATTGACTAAAATGAGCAAAGTACCACGTTGGTTCAAAATTAACGACGTTTGAAAACATTCAAACTAAATTCAAGTGAAATATTTCAAGCGGTTCATGAAACGGGAAGAAAACTGCTCGAACACTGCTCGAATCCTGCCGGAATTCATTTCGGCGGCTGCATCTAAACTGTATTTGTAAATTTTAGTATGATCATTTCGTTGATAATCTGAAAATTATTTCTATCTTTACTTGTGCATGCAACGATTTAGATAAATCAGGTAATTGTAACTAAAAACATATGATCAAGAAATTAACTCAACGTTAAATTTGAAAATGTTTTGGTTTTCTTGAATATAACATCCGGTTCAGTTCTTCAAGATTATTTTCCCCATTATTATTTTAGCTTGCTTAGCAGCAGAAAGTATTTTATTGACAACATGGAGACATTTTTAATATTTAACGCTTCTTTTATTCACCAAAAGCCCAATCTACTCAAATTTGCGTTTTTAAATGTCATCGCCATGATCACCAGCACACACTGTGCAGTGCATGACAGTGATTTGTTTATCAGCTGTTTTCCGTGTGTGTGCGTGTGCGCGCGCGTGAAACGATAGGGGTAGTTGGCGAAAGGGGTGGTACGCACCACTTGACAATTGAACGTTGTGTTGACGTGTTGATTTGTGGGTGGATCGAAAGGGGTTAACTTTCCCAGCCGAAAAAGTGGAACGCCGTGAGCATTTGCACGTAGTTGGGCCAATTCCAAGGTGCGGAATGTGTCGTGCTCGGTCGTGCAATCGTACCGAATGTTACAACATCCGTGAAAACAAAAGCTTACTCTGCTTTCTTCGCCTCACATCACAATCGTGGTTTGTTGGAGACAGTGCTAAAGGTGGTACGATATCGGCGAAACAATCGCACGTACCGTGAATCGCGAGCAGTTGCAGCGTAATCCGCCCCTTTTCCGGGTTTTATTTACTACTGCCAAAAGACAAAACAATCAACAGCAGCGTTCCGGTGGTTTGTGTGAAGTAATTCGTACTGTTCATTCATTTGGTAAACAGCAGCCTGCGGCTCTGCACCGGAATTGGTCCCACCACGCGGGGCACATAAAAAAGGGGGCGAAGGGGAAAACAAACAAACAAAACATCCAAACGTAACAAGTAGCCCCATTTTCAGTGTCAATGGCACCTTGGCGAAGGCTTTCCGTTGGCCGGATGACACGGTTACACTACTTCCAGCGGATTGTGGTTTGTTTCGGGGTGTTGCTGGGCTTGGCAAACCATTCGAGCGGATATTTCTATACGGATAGCAGTGCGGAGGTTAGCGATGAACGGTTTTGCTTCTGCCAGGTAAGCAACAGGGAACCCAGTTACACTTCCGCCTAATGATGTTCAATTAGTTGCAAATATGCAGCGGAACGGTGGAAGAGAAAGATCATAATGGCATGAAGCTCAAGTGTCTGCTCTACTTAACTCATTCCAGCTTCAAGGAACGATCGATGACTGTAGCTGTAATATCGACACGGTGGATTACTACAACAATGTAAAAATCTATCCCCGCCTGCAGAGCTTGCTGGTGAAGGATTTCTTTCGCTACTACAAGGTGCACCTGAACAAAGAGTGCCCGTTCTGGGTCGACGACAGCAAGTGTGCGATGCGGTTCTGCCATGTGGAACACTGCGAGGAGAAAGATATCCCACCGGGGCTGAAGGGCGACGCGTCGTCTTATCATAAGGTGAGTGAGCGTGAGGTAATAATAACACGCTGTGCAATCAAAACATACTCACCACGGGGACGAACGCACGTTGCTACTCGTGTATGCTACCGCTGGCACATCGTGCTGGTGGAAGTTTTTCTCCTGGGTTTGCATTAGCAGATGCTGGCGGCACAAAAAAAGTGTGTGCTGGTGCACACGTCATCGTTTTTGTTTTGGACTTGGTCGTTTAATTATGCTGATTGAATTGACCGAACCTGTTACGATAGCAAGGGCAGATGGGATAGCAGTATCATTTTCGTATGTAATGGGTCTCTTTTCTATTTTATTTTAGTACATAAAAGAGGTGCAAACGTTAACGAACTGCAACGAAGACTTGGACGTGGAGCTGGGCTACCTTAACACTAGCATCAGCGACAAGGCACACAAAGAGTTCCAGCGATGGGCCGACTATGACGAAGCGCAAGATAATTTCTGCATTCTGGACGATCACGAGCCCGGCGCACAGTACGTCGATCTGCTGCTGAACCCGGAACGCTACACCGGCTACCGGGGCGAATCGGCGCGGCGCATCTGGAGCAGCATCTATTTGGAAAACTGTTTCCAGTAAGTGTGGCCGCATTGCTGCTCGTTTCATGGTCGAACAAACGTTTTATTGAATGCCTCTCACTTTGCAACCCCTTTTTGTAGAGCCCATTCCGTGAAGAAGAAAAATGCTTACTCGGCCATGATTCCCTACCAGGACATGGCACGCAATGAGGTATGCCTGGAGCATCGGGTGTTCTACCGCATGATCTCCGGTTTGCACTCGAGCATCAACATTCATCTGTGTGCCAACTATCTGCTGTCGGAGAAGGGTTCGTTTGGGTTTGTCGCACCGACCGGCGTGTGGGGCCCGAATATGGAGGAGTTCGAGCGTCGCTTCAGCCCTCACATGACCGACAACGAAGGGTCCCACTGGCTGAGGAATCTGTACTTTGCCTACCTGGTGGAACTGCGCGCCCTAGCGAAGGCGGCACCGTACTTACGAAATGAGGAATATTTCACCGGTCTCGAGAAGGATGACCGGGAGGTGAAAACGGCCGTCAAAGATCTGCTCACCGTGATCGAAGGATTTCCGGCACATTTCAATGAGACGGCCATGTTTAGCGGTGGCACGTCGGCGATCAAGCTGAAGCACGAATTTCGGGAAAAGTTTATGAACATCTCGAAGATAATGGACTGCGTCGGGTGCGATAAGTGCCGGCTGTGGGGAAAGCTGCAGGTGCAGGGAATGGGAACGGCGCTGAAAATTCTATTCTCCGGGAAGTTTGACGACAAAATCGATACTGGGTTGGGAACAAGGGTGAAGCAGCAGCCACCGTCGTTGAGGTTAAAGCGCGGTGAAATTGTGGCCCTGTTCAACGCCTTCGGAAGGTAAGCAGCGGTAGTATTGTGTGCTTGAGGCGCGCTTGATTGATGTCATCTTTCATTGCAGGCTCTCGACAAGCATCCACGAATTGGAAGAGTTCCGGCAGCGAATGCGCTGACCGAACGTGCAGTGTTCGTCGCGTTTTATCTCCGCAAAAGACTAAAACCCCGTACCGGTGCAACAACCTTGTGATGAAACTTGACTTTAACTCCCGATCCCGATTCAGTGATTTCCGGTGGTTCGTTTACGATGTAAGGCTTGGAGGAATCGTACTTGTTAAAGATGGTAGCGTCAATCAATTGTTTACTGTTTTAAAGTGTGGCTATTTTTGTGTATGATAGAAAACAAACAACTTCCGATGTACTCAATTGCTAACGGAGAGTACTCGTGTGTGTGTGTGTCTCCGTGTTTGTACTGATCTTGAAGATCACAATGATATTTACCAAGTAACAGGGTGCTGTCCTCCGCAATACATCGAACGAAATTGTACAGTTGTTCTAGAAGTATACCTGCACACGAGAAAAAAAAAGACACGGTCGACCCGTAACTTTCCTACTAACTTATACCACTAGTTGATGTGCCCCTTAGATGAATGAATGTAAATTATCGATATACAATCATATTTATCAGTTTTGTAAATAAATGAAAGGGATGCTAGCGTTTGGGGCTACTGAATGTAACATAACGCTCCTGTTCCTCATGAAAGAAACGGTATGGGATGTTTAGTTTGCATAGTGAATTATACGCATCGGTCCTAAAGTAATAAGAGGCGATCCTTATATTTGTCAGCGTGTGGTATGCTACACAGATACAATTATGTTGGTGGTCGACGCATAAACACATCGATCTGGAGCCGTTGGTTGTACTCCTTAGCAACGGTTGCTTAGTCATATAATTTTATTTACATGGTTGCTATGGGTACCACAGTTGGCAGTCGAGGTATCCTGCAAACATCATTCCGACTTTTGCCAGCTTGACGAACGCAAGTGTCTAGTAGAACGTGTGCAAACGAGTGTTAAAATGGTACTTCTTCATGTAAAACGTGGTGATGAAAGCCAATTTTTGTACGAAACAGCCACCGGTATTGGAATTGAGCAACTTGCCTACGAACTGGTAACGATCTACAATGGTCGCCTGAAAGTTAGCCGGGTTTGCTCTGGTAAGTGTGGATGTTAAAAAAATGCACTGCATTTCGCCACATTTCTCACTCATCGCTTTTGTGTTGTAGAAATTGAAGAGCTTGCGAAGCATGGCACGATGTTACCACCCGATATGCTTGGCCTGACCGATGAGCAGATCGAGGAGTTACATCTGGTCGACGAATGGGCCGACAAGTGTATACCGTCGGGTGGGTGGCGCTTCAACCGTGATCCCGTCGGGCGCCGTAATGGCCGACAACCGCAGCCAAAGATGGGAGACGTACTAGGGAAAGCGGTCGAAGATGCAAAAGCTATGATATCGAAGAAACTGACCAACGAGAACAAGCCGCTAACGCAGCGTATTGTGCAGGACGCGCTGGACTTGCTGCGGGGAGCCGTTACTATTGTGTATCCGATGCAGCTGCCACCGCACGATCCTATTCGAATGGAGTTTAGCAATACGGAAGATTTAAGCGGCACTCAGGTTTGTTTGGAGTACAGTTTTGATGTACCTTAAATTGGAATTGATATGAAATTACCTTTCCGTTCATTGTAGGCTTCTCTGGAAGTGATTGAACCATCGAAAGTTCAGCTGTGGTTCGCCGGGAAACTGATGCACGCTGACAAACGGTTGGGAGAAATTGTTGGCGCGAACGAGAAAACTAAGATCATTGTAAAGCTGGCCAAGCTGAACGAAGGTGCACCGGGCCGTGAACCGGTCATTACGGAAGATGCGAAAAGGCAGATGATGCTACACGCCTATCGCCGGCAGGAGGAATTGAAGGTAAGCGTGAGTAACATATTCCTACTCTTTTTCCTGAACCTTTTTTTCGGTCACATTTGTGTCATACAAGCCTTTTAGAGGGTCATTCACAGGACTACTGGTAATTTAACACGTCCTCGGGTAGTAACAGGCTTTGGTTGCCGCATTTAAATTAATGTCATCATCTTGCAAATAAGCTCTCCTTAGTTTTCATTCTGTCTTTCAAGCATTGCTCTATATTTCATAAATATATTAGGTTTATTCAAAAATGTACAAAGTTTTTAGATGTGCTAGGTTTCATATCAAAGATTGATCGATAAAGCATTTCAAACTCACGGCATCGACATTTTTTTTTCGCGTAAGAGTTGTCTTGACATACTTCTGTAATGATTAAGCTGGTTTAGCCCCTTTCTTCAAGATTTTTCACATGTTTTTTTTTGTCGATAGTGTTGATTTAATCTCGTTATCGTTATCTTTTATATTTCTTTGTATTTTCCTCGCGAGCTCTGATTCCGAAGCCGTGTTTGTTTAAAAAATAAAAAAGAAAAATACATACATCGAAATTAGCTTCGTCTTACGCGCCACCATGGCGCGGCGGCGTGCGTATCCTCTGCGGTTTTACGGGCGAGCCTAGAGGAGGCATTTAAAGAGGGGTTCGTGTTTGGAACATCGCTTTCGCATCGCAACAACAATAACGTGTGGGAAGGATAAAAACTGCCTTGAGAGAGGGGGAAAGTGTAGATGCTGGTAGTAGTAGTATGTAACAGAAAATAGAAACATTCGCCGTTAAAAATAGTGTACGCGGCTAATCTGAATAATCTTCCCATCTGCCCGACCAGTGTCGCACTGTGCCTATCTAGCTAGAAAGTATGATTCAACAGTTCATAGTGTAAACGTGTACACACGCGTGAGGTGTGTGGGTTTCGGTTTTGTTCGCCAATTGGAAAGAGGAAATTTTTAAACTTAACACTTTCTTTCCTATACCGTGTGCTGTAAAACGCGATTTGTTTGATCCCCGCTGGTGGTGTGTTACTTGATCGCGCCTACTTACGCGGTAGCATTTGAAGCCGGTGATGCATGCGGTGATGGCCGAAGTGGGATGATGCCTGGTGTGTGGACCGAGTGTGTTAGTTGTGCTGTCCTTTTGGCCCGGGAGACCGGAAAACCTAAACGATAGGGTTCGTCGCCATTCCTCCCTTCATGACACACGGTAATGGGTGACGCACGCTCACATTTTGTTGATGAACTCTTGCGGATACTCAATCTTCCACGACTCTTTCCTTTTTGCGGGGTACATTTTCGTGTGTTTGTTGTTGGTGAAAGGAGAGTAGTAGTAGTAGTAGTAGTAGTAGTAGTAGTAGTTTATACGTGTAGAAGGTACGTGTAAGTACATGGTTAGGTCGAGTTGGTTGGTTGATAATATGGATACGGGCCAGACGGTCGTTCCACGTTCAGAAGAGGGGTTTAGTGATAGCAGAGGGAAAGAGTTGTTTCAGTACGGGTGGGGGTTGTTTTGAAAGGAAAACAAAATGTATGTATTAGAGAGTGGAACGCTTACGCTGCATGATGGGGTCAAGAGAATCAAAACTATTGAAACAAGTATAAATTATTGAAGCTGTTTTTTTCTGTTTTAGTTTGGTTTGAAAGAGATAGTCAGCATAAATTTAGCAAAATTTGCAAACAGTGAAAGTAGGTGAAAAGCAAAGGGAAGCTTATGGGCTGCTGCTCCCATGTTTGAACAAGCGAACTGTTTGAAGCGGTAGCGCACACTATTTGAGGCTTGCGGTGTCTTGTATCTTTGGTGCCCCTGGATGGTATTTCGTTTCCTTTGGTTTTTTTTGTTTGTTTGTTTGATTCTATTGGCGAACGATTCAATAATAGCTATCACAGACTAAATTATACAGGCTACGCACAACAGAACGCAAAGCTGTGTTTTTTTTTTGTTTGGTTGGTTCTATCTTCAACACATTCTTTGGACATGAAGAAGTAGCAGAGCAGGTCTCTCGCATCTAGCTGCGTTTCGATTGCAATAAAATGTATGTACACATGCACATGCACACACACAGCTCGCGGAATAACGATGATCTGCGCTGTTGATGATTTTTGTTACGTTTTTGTTTTGTACACGGCCCTTTTTTGTACACTATTTACATAATACTACCGAATGTCGTGTTTATAGTTTTATTACACATGTAATTAACAGCTACTCGACTGGCTTGGTAAAAGATACGACTACTCGCAGGCGTCCGCGCTGCGTTGCACCAAACGAACACGCAAGATGCTGCGCTGCAAAGACGCGTGGCGCGTTGGTTGTGATGGGGCCACAAAAGTTATTGCAATGTTTCTTGATTTGTTTTGTTTTGTTTTCTGTTTTCATCGTAAGCCCTCATGAGTGCAGCCCCCTCGCTAAGCGACGTAAAGCTTTATTTTATACTATATGCTGCAAAATGCTATTTATCATCAGTAACGAGATACGAGAATGTATGCAAGTACAGCAAGCGCGGACTGACAATAGTAAACTCTGCGGGTGGTTGTTCACATGCACATATGACGGGATGGTAAAAGAAGTGGTTGTGACAGAAAGCAATAGTTTGAGAGGTATGCGAAGTAAACTTGGACTAGTTGTATCTTATTTACTAGCGCTCAAAAGTTTCCTGCGGTCCTGTTGCGTTTTTGCCGATGCGTATGCAATACCCTCTCACGTGTGCCGAAGGATCCCACTGATGGAGGTGGGCCGGGGGTGTGGGGGAGGGAGGCGGGGAGTCGTGTGGCCCGTGTGTTGCTCTCGGGTGCCAAGAGCGGTGTGGCGCGAGAGTGGGCTGGCATGTGTATACCATCAGGCAAAAGGAACAGAAAAACTTACAAAAATCTAATGCTCAACCCGCGTGATGCCGTGCGTCACGTTGGGTTGTATGGGGTGAACGAATTGTTGGAGAAAAAAATAAACTCTTTGTGGAAAAAATGGACGAATCTGTTCAACCAGTACAGCAAGACATTGAAACATACTGTGTGAAAGTGTGTACTATCAAAACGCAAACATTTGGCTGCTGGTTGGTGAAAATTTTAATCTATACTTGTGTGGGTGTGTGTTTTTGTCTGTTTTTAAGACAGAAGGAGGAGAGACCGTGTGCGCGTGTGTGTTTGTGTGTGGGTGTATTTTTATATTATTCAGTAGTCTAGTTCGTCTTCCTCATCGTCACTACGGCATAGAAGTTTGCTATAAAATACAGGGAAAAAGAAGAAGCACTTATGAGCATCATCAACGTAGGTGAGATGTGCGAGTTGTACTACTAACAGAAACCAAAAAAACGATGGCATTTTATTTTACGGTTCGGAAAAAAATGACAAAAAAGACAAAACCAAAAAAAAAATCTTGTATGAAAAAAGAAGAACGGACAAAAGATCGACTATGTGTCTGCATATGTGTGTTAGGGGTATATGTGTGTCAGTGCCACTTTTCGTGAATGGTCGATAGGATAGTGTAATGGACACATTTTATACTGCTCCTTGCCGGGAACTACCTCACCTAGCTCTACAGCGTGAGAGGTGCAAAATGTTTTCGGTTTTGTTAAAACACAAAATAAACTTAGTATACAAATTTACTACG
Organism: Anopheles melas; assembly: GCA_000473525.2. NCBI lineage: Eukaryota > Metazoa > Arthropoda > Insecta > Diptera > Culicidae > Anopheles > Anopheles melas. The sequence goes on along the minus strand of AXCO02002964.1, from coordinate 7,142 downwards.
ACATGATATGTGTCCCGCAACATCAAATTTTTATAACTGATGTTCGCCAAAGGTTCAAAACAAATGTGTGCAATGTGTTTAAACTCACAAAGGTACGTATCGCAAAGTAGTAGTAGTACATTAGTAGTATAAAAGAAAGATCGTGTAGAAAGGCATTAACAGTAAAGAGAGCAACAAATCGTACAGGAAATAGTAGAAATCAATCGAATGTACAGAGAAAAATAGAGTGAGCGGGAAAAATCATAAAACAAATACTTAATTTGATTAACACACAACACGCGTTTGCGCACACATACATCGAGAGAGCTATGGCGAAAGGTAGAGAATTCTTATTTTAGATGGTGATCTTTGTGAGAAGTATGGCGAGGACTATCTTGGACCATTCCGTGTACGGTTGGTAAGGACGATTCGCACAAAATGTGTGTATGTGTCTGGGTGTTTGGCTGTTAGTTGGTTGTGTGACACGTGCGCTAGTGAAAACATGTAGGCAGGTGACAAAGGCAGGTTGTATCGTCTAGCTCCTAACGGAGTGATCTAACTCAAGGCGGCATTTGTGGTGTGCTTGAATGAGGCTAGAATGAATGATGTGCGTGTTGTGGGCGTTAGGTAGGGTGGATGGTGACTTTGAAACTCGTACCACGGCGGTGCTGCCTCGAAGGCTTGCGGACCAGCCATCCACCGCTACTTACTTCTCTTTCGTAGGATACTTCTCCGCGTAGACTCGAGGCGACTTGTGGCAGGCTTTATCACAGCAAGGACAATACCAGTAGCTCAGCACACCGATCGACACGGCGAACAGCACGTTCGGTATGATCAGCGACAGTATCAGGTGCTTCAGATTGTCATCCCAGGAGTAGCGAGCAACCACTATCTCCGGGTAGGCACGACTGTAGTAGCATGGGAACGGTTCCCCAACGTGGGAGTAACTGTGAAGAACGATAGAGAGAGAGAGAGAGTGAGGGAGAGAGAGAGAGAGAGAGAGAGAGAGAGAGAGAGAGAGAGAGAGAGAGAGAGAGAGAGATATATATATATAGCGTACGTTAGCTACCCCGACGTGGCGGGATGTTGTGACCCGTCTGCAGCATCTACCTACCCGTACTGTTTAGCGAATTCGGAACAATTCACCCGCGGTGGATACCCGCACCCTTCGGTGTTGACGAGAAACTTCGTATCCATTACGTCCCACTCGATGCTGTCGAGATCTCGCGGATGCTTGTGCCATTCGTGGAACGCGATCTTGGTGTAGTTCACCAGCAGCTGATGGCACCGGATGGCGGCAGTCGTGCAGCCTTCCCGACACGAGCTCCACGTACAGTTGCGCATGCCTTCCGCGTACACATGGTCCGTCACGACGCACGTCACCGGGACGGGATCGTAGTCGGCCACGATCGTTGATATGGCGGGATCCACCACGAACGGTATCAGAAAGAGAAACGCAAACACTGACAGGATTGCCGTTGTGCCTGGAAGGGTTTTGCAAAAGGTTTGAGAATATTTGCCGAACGTTCACACCTGTGATGGGTTTCGATGGGACAGCAAGCGGCCGCAACCTACCTAAACAGAGCGAGGTGTAAAACTTTGCCTTATCCAGGAACTCGGCAATCAGCTCCTCCCTGGTCGGTGGCCGCTCTTCCCCGTCTGAAACGTTCATACTCTGTCTGCTGTGTGTGAGGCTGGCCTTGCTGTTGTTCAAGCTCGGTTTGCTCATGGTTAAGCTAGGCGCCCCCGACAGGGTCGACGAGGACGCTCTAATATCGTTCATGGACCTCATGCTGCACTAGCGTGTCTTCCTACCGGACTCCAAGAGAGGTATTGTCGTTCTGGACAAGGTGCCACCGTGTACTACTGTGATGCACCCACACACGCACACACCCAGCTCGCCAGTTACTTGATACTACTGTCCGTCTGTACAAACACTCTAAACACGCGCTAGTTGCTACGTCCGGTACTGCACCAGCAATGAACTTATGTTTATGGTATTAAGTAGTCATTGGCAGCCTAGTTGTTGTCTGTTTTGTTCAGTTGGTTAAGTTTTTACTGTTCAAGCATAGTTTGGGGGTTTTTTTCTTTCTCTACTTGGTGGACTTAACGGCTAAAATCCGGCAGACCCCCTACCGCCTACCGGATGAATATAAAAGTCGAAAATCTTACTCGCGTTACAGCGGCACAGCAGCGGTACGGACTTGTCGCGGTACTTTGTCTCGTCAAACGTGCACGTGGCTGCACGATCGTGCCCGTTTGATGGATTGCCGATTACGGACCTCCTGCTCGCCTATTGCGTTAAGCGTTTGCTGAGTGTGTCGCTGCTATAGTATCCGACGCTTACTATCCACACTATTATTACCCAGTGTCCTGTGCGCTCAAAGTTGCAAGTAGTAATGTTGCTATTCTGCTTGTTATTTTGTTGTTTTGTTGCTTCTTTAGATTACGCTTGCGCTCTAATGTATTGTTCTATTATATGGTTTCGGTGAAGCATTACATTCCGTGTTCGCTTCTTGCTCCACTACAGTCACGCATTCCTCTACCTTTGTTTTCCTGCTTGCGGAGTGATCCCTAAAGGTGATCAGACTCCTGCTTTGATGATCCAGGCGTGTTGTTCTTTCCGCCCTTCTAGTCTGGTTTTGTTCTCTCTGTTTTGCTGTTGTTGTTGTTCTTGTTTGGTCCGCGGGTGGCCAAAATTCCTGCCTCAATTTCCGATTTCTACGATTTCCGGACGCGTTTCGGTGTTCGCCGTTGGTCGTGCGTGCGCCGTCCGTACGGTATCTCGCTCGTCATCAAATTACGGGTTTTGTCGTTGACAATTAAAATATCAATAAACAGGTTTGCTCGTGCCCCTTTTCGATGCACTTCCTTTCCGCTACAACATGTGGATGCCTTTCTCGTTGTTTGTATTTTATGCTTGCTAACTCGCACCTTTCCACCTGCCAAACGTTTCTTCTTTCGTTTTGTTTTTGTTTGTTCTAAGTTAAGTGTTTACGCAAGGCATTGGTGCATCGAAAAATGAACAGTTGGTAACAAATTGGTTTTACGGTTCAAAAATTACACATTACTTAACAATACAATGGGGGGGGGGGGGGGGGGGAGCTTATCGGAGGAGAGATTGGGAGGTTTATCATTCACTGGCCCATCCGCGAATGTATGTGTATATGTGTGTTTGTGTAGCGCTTGTTCAGTGTTGGTGGCTATGCCATGCAATTGCAACCTCCAAGCAAAGCCTTGGCCTTGCTAAGCGGGCCTGCCCTTGTTCCGTTTGCCGGATATTATATTATAAAGTGCAGTTCTAGCGCTGTGTCCATCCACACCGCACGGTGTAAGCCACTTTTTGTTCGTTCGAACACGGGTCGGGATTTCGGTGAGCAGCTCTTGTTGTTATACTCTGCACCAGCCCAGCTGTTCCTTTGCTCTTGTGTACTGATCCTGCTCACGCGGCATATGCAATTGCTACAAACTGAGCAATTGGATCAGCATCCTGGTTGGCTTCTTTAATGGTCGAGGATCCCACTGAACGAACTTTTTTGGATTGTTGTATGTTTTTGCGGAATAATTGCTGGCTGCTGTCATTCAACGACACTTCGGCTTGCAGGAGAAGGCTGGCAAATAATTCGTTAATGAAATAACACGTGTACAGTAACAACAGGGGATAGGTGTTGACGTAGGCTCTCAGGCAGGGGGAAGGGAGACTGATAGACTGAAGAATACCGATTATCACTCTGGCCGGAAACGGTTTTAGTGTAGAGAAAACACACCCGATTGATGTACTGGACTATCTTCTTGCAGGAGAGGAATGCCTGTAATGAAGCGGGATAGAGAAAGAGAGAGAGAAAGAGAGAGAGAGAGAAAGAGAGAGACGAAAAACAAAGCCGAAATGAAGATATATTAGTACGGAAGTTCTGATGTATCTGAACAATTATTTGAAATAAGAGACAGATACAAGAGAGCAATCTACTAGGAACTGCTAGAGTGTGGAAGGATAAAGTTAGCACGCACGGCCAAATGGAGAGAAGGGAACATTGCAATGCAAACAGAAACAGGAAATGGGGGTAGAACCCGGTGAACTAATGACATCATCGCCAGCTAGCCCAGCACACCACCATCGCCCATCGTACGGCCGGCGACGAACGAAAAGCAGCCCTCCAGGGGGAATGTAAACGTGACGTAACGAGCGGGAGAGTTTGCGAGCGAGCGTATACACTAGCAGCACTTTGGACTAATTAAAGTGTGGACGCAGTGCGCGATAACATTTCCTTTGCGACACAACACGTTCGGACCGGGCAGTAAAGTAGTAACCACCTGCTGTGCATACATTGAATGCCTTTTCACCGATGTGTAAGAAGTGTGTATGTGTGTGTGCGCGCGTGTGAGTGTATTCAACGCCGCCAGTGTAAGGAAATGCAAAGAGTTGGTGATCTCTGGTGTAGGACAGAGGCACAGATCTTTCGACTACCGGTGTGTGACTACCAGTGGCAGCAAATTCTCCCGCCCCATTGCGAACACGTACACGGGCGGACACATACTTCCGTTGACGGAGGTGGAGGAGGTGCTTCTTTCCGTTGGCTGGCTGGGGACCGATATGGCGGGGGTGGGAGATGGGCCGCCTTGGAACCCTGTCGTTCCGCACGGGAAGGAAGGAGATGTTTACACCAACGAGTGTTCGTTGTTTTGTCGTTGTTTTGTAAGAAAAAAAAAGACTGAGCTGGAGTAATGGTGTACTACTTTTTGTTTACTTGTTCTCTCCAACCGGATGATAAAAGGCTTTGCGTTAGCGTGAAGTGTGAACATAAGTGTAACGAAACTGTTCGGGCAAAAACATAGAACGTAAAACAAAACGATCGGGTTGGAAGAAGAAGGGTGGGAGCAAGTTCGTGCGGCGAAGAGTGCAATTTCACACGCATTCTGTTCGGAGCTTTGGAGCTCGGAGTTTGCAAGGATGGAAGGTAGAGCGCGTAGATCGGGAGGGTTGGGGAGAGAGTGTGGGGATAGCTATGACGAAAAGGGGGAGGGCACGTAAAAGTATGAATCGCAACGCCTTACGTGATGGATCTCAGAGAGCCATAACGGAGTCTCCACCTCCACCGCCGTCACCGGAGTTGGCCTTGTCCTGGTTCTTGGCGCCGCCGTTCGCCACCACCGGGTTCTTGTTGGCGCACCCGACGAAGCGCATCTTTGCGTCGTCCCCGACGACGATCGTCCGCTGGCAGAAGATGAGCGTCAGGCAGGAGACGCCAAACAGGATGGTCGGCACGAAGAACCCGAAGACGAACTGGCGGTAGGTCGTCTCGAGATCGAACCGGGCCACGACCTGCTGCATCTTGCTCTTGGAGTAGTAGCACGGGAAGCGGGCCCGCGCATTATGGTCGGTGCCGTCCTTGCCGAACTCCTTCAGGAACTCCTTGCACTCGTCCTGCAGCGTGTTGACGCAGCCCTCGAGATTGATCATCAGCCGGCTCTCGTTCGACAGCGTCAGGTCCTGCTCCTGCGGCGCAATCACCTTGATCGGCTTCGAGACGGCGTAGTGCAGGTAGCTCAGGTAGGTGAAGTTGGTCAGATCGGTCAGCTCGGTTTTCTCCAGCACCGACCCGTTGACGCAATCGATCGCCTCGATGCCGAGCGAGGTGTTCTGGATGTTGTAGCAGGACGACATGATCACCTTGTCCTCCGCCTCGTTCCACACCTCCTGCTTCGTTTCCATGTCGATCGCGCTCGAACATTGCGAAAGATAAACTTTATCTCCACTTAATAAGATCATGTTCTTGTTTCGGGTCGGTATGTCGACGCAACGACGATCGCAATTATATGGAGTTCTTATCTTTCGACATGTTCCCCGGTTGCACGAGAACAGCCCGGTGATGTCGATGCAGGTGATCTTGCCCCGCCGGCCCGAGCACTTGAGCGGCGGGTCGGTGTTTTTGAACACGCACTCGAACGCGTCGGTGATGTTGATGCACATGCCGGCGCTGCAGTTGAACGTGCCGGTCAGGTTCTTGCACTCGTCCGCGATGCAGCGCGACTTCTTCGCATTCTCCTGATCGATGCCGTAGCACGTTTTGTTCGCCGAGTTGGTACAGTTCGTAAACAGCAGGCTGCTGCCGTTCATGCGCAGATGCACGTAGATCTGGATGCAGGCGCCGGACGTTTTGCTGAGGCACCATTCGCCGCACGAGCCCCACTCGCAGGCGTCCTGGTTGAGGGCGCGCGTCGTCGTGCACATGACGGGCGTTTCGTCGATGCCGCTCTTGAACGCGCGCGACGACGGCATGTAGATCGCGACGGTCAGGTAGACGATCGCGACCGTGCTCAGCACGAACGTCAGCTGGCAGACGCAGATGATGCCGCAGATGCGCGTGTCCTGCGGCGGTATGATCAGGTCCTCCTCCGGGGTTGGCTTTTTCTTGCCCATCTTGGTGACGCTTGGCTGCTCCGACCGCCCGTTCACCCGCTCACTGTCGGGGCCGCTCGATAGGCTTGCGGGGTGAAATGTGGCGACGTCTCGAAAGTCTTTCCCCTTCCCACAGAAAGCTTTCTAATGCAGCACTGTCTAATGTGGAAGGGAAAACTTTTTGTTTGCCTTGTTTCGTTACCTACACGAGTTTTAGGTCGTTCTAAGCACACCGAAAAGGGGTAGAAATGTCGTTTAGTATTTTTGGTTGGCTCAAAACGATGATGACTCTATTATTTGTTGTCTATTTGTGGAACGATAATTAGAAATGATATACAAGCCTTAGAGAATGAAACCATTGAGCATCGTTAACGGTGCTTAATGTCCGTGTCGTGTTTTGTCTCCTGAAAGTTTGACGAGTACCCAGTTCTGACCCAGTTAACCTTCGGAACGTTCGGGTTTGGAATGCCGTAAGTACACGCTTCGGAAAGCTGAACTAATGATTACCTTCTTCCGACCGGTGGTTCCTCAGCGGTGCTATCTATTCCCAGACATCGGACCCGAGGCCTGCGTCAGGGTTCAGCCAGCAGCAGTTCGCACAGCAGTTTTGTCACACCGTGCCGCGGTGAAAGCGGTCTCTCGCACGCTTTTCGAAACCTTTATCGTCGGTACAGCTGCACTCGCGAACAACCACTGCAGTATTTTTGGCCCGTTCGTGTGCCGTTTAGTGACGATGGTTCACGACTAGAGTCCTTCTTTCTCTCTC